>JZSA01002108.1:0-20491 GCA_000956155.1 Cotesia vestalis
CCTGTTAAAAGCGGAACTCAAAATTCCAATTTGAAGAGGTCCATCAAGGAAGTTACATTTTGGCACACCCAAATACACACACACACACACACACACACACACACACACACACACACACACACACACACACACACACACACACACACACACACACACACACACACACACACCCACACACACACGTCAGGACATCATCTTGATAATTATCAAAATTGCTGTTCATGACCTACAATTGTCGAGATCTAATAAAAAATGAACTTTCGAAAGTTCGGTTAAGAATAATAACACTCTAATTGTTTAAGATTAATAATTTTTATAGAATTCATATTTTTTTCTTAATCAATTAAATAAATACACATTTTCCCGTACTATTACAGATTGCTTTTATGCTACACACAATCAGTTGTTTTACCTTTTCTTTCATTTGACAATTTCAGTCAGTGTTTATGTCTGTTAAATCAATTAATCCAAAACGTTTACATCAAAACAATACTTATTAATAAACATGATGAAAATATTGGGAAAAAATTGATGAACGAAGTTATATGACAAAACAATCACTTTGGTGATGCTAAGTTAAAGACCGTACATCACCTTTTGATTGCAGATCACAAGAGGACACTGCATACTCTGGCTACCATCTCGCCTACGAAGTCAAAAAACTCATGTACGCTTATGCTGTTAACATATCAAACGTATTGTGATTTTTATATATATTTTCATATTATTACATGATTGTAACCGATTTTTCTGTGTTGTTTCATGAAATTGTTTGCTTCAAGTAAAATTAGAAGACAGTTGAGTCACATTAGTTTTTAATTTTTTTTTTTAATTTTCATGTATTATGCTTATTAATTATACGATTTTTCTTTAATTTGTAAGCTTTGCTAAGTATTGTATGCTTATTAAATTCATTATAATTTTGATATAGTTATGAGTAAGTTCAGCAATTAAGTAAATAGAGTAACTCATATTTTTTGTCGTCATTTCACTTTTTTTTTTTTATTGCTATAATGTTTTCATATTTATGATAAGAAAATATCTCCAATCAAAAAAAAAAAAAAAAAATAAAAAATTGACTACTTTTGGTCTCTAAGAACCAAAATTTTGTAAGCAGGGTCATTCCATGTCAAATCGATCAATAGTTGAAATCGACCACTTTCGATTTGGACAAATTTTGGTAAGAATTTTTCTTTTATCATATAACGAACTTCTCTCAAAGGAAAAAAAATAAAAAAATTTATTTCAAAAGATATGCAAATTCAAAATTTCGCGATTTTTCCAATTTTTCAATTTTGCTTTTGTACACGGAAAGATTAGAACCCGACTGGTTCGTGTTCTGCACCAGACTCAGTCGTGTGCAAGAAAAAACAGAAGAAAAATAGGTTTACACCAGACTGAGTCTGGTGCAGAACACGACTGAGTCGTTTGCGCACACGACTCAGTCTGGTGTAAACCTATTTTTCTTCCGTTTTTTCTTGCACACGACTGAGTCTGGTGCAGAACACGAACCAGTCGGGTTCTAATCTTTCCGTGTTTTTGAGCCCTTCGAGCTCTGAAAAATTTACAAATTACACGAGCGATTAAGGCATGCACATTTGAATTTTCCAAACTTTTTATGTGTTATTTTGAGTTCTTGGAGCTCAAAGAGATAGCTTTTCTATGCTTTCAAGCTCAAAAGTCTGGTGGAAGTATGATAAAGCAGTAAAACACTATCTTTTAAATTTTCAAAACTCAATAACTTTTGAATGGATGAACCGATTTTTACGCGGTTGGCGGCATTCAACGCAGTTTTTCGAATCTTGTGATTTACTTTTAAACACAAATTGATCAGACCGAAAATTTTATAGAAATTTGACAAATTCACTTTTTCCGAATTTTTTCGCCAACGATAACTCACAAACAAATCAACCGATTTTAACCGGCCTATCGGCGATCGACGACCATACATCATGATAATAAACATCTAAAGTCAAAATTTGAATTCCTAGGTTTCATTTTATTTATAACTTTTACAAATTTTTTTTTATTTTTTTTTGGCGTTTAAATATTCAACAAGAATAAGTGTCTACTCACGGAGAAAATTGAATGATAGGGGTTATCATACTAAATTTGTAGATCCAATCATCTAGGATGATTAAAACATTTTTCAATGCAAAGATGGTTAGTGTTATTATTTTTTTATGATAACAATTACCATTTTTTATAGTAACAGTTACAATCAGGATAATAACAGTCACTATCAGGATGATTATATTTACTATCAGAATGATGATATTTAATATCAAGGATAGGAATTAATATTGTTAAATTCTATGAAAAAATTGATCGAAAATTCAATAACTTTCAAGTACACGGAAAGAAAATTATAGGTACTTTTCCCATTCATTGCGGGAATACTTCTCGTAATCATATAGAATTTTTTCCTATACTGCTCTAAAAATAGTTTCCATGATAGTATTGGAATAATTCCTATAATAGTATGGAAACTTTGAATGTTTACTGTCATTGCAAAAGTCTTGATTTGAATTTGTGTCTTTTCGAGGTTTTATATCATTCTCTCCGATAGTCAATTTAATATGATAAATATTTAGTCTGCATTCAAAAATGCTCTATTTCTAGATATATAATTAAGAAAGAACCTTCCCGAGTCGAAATATCAAGCGTTTTTCCAACTTCTCAAGCGTTTCAAGCGTAACTCCAACTTCTCGAGCGTTTCAAGCGTAACTCCAACGTCTCGAGCGTCTCAAACGTAACTCCAACGTCTCGAGCGTCTGAAACGTAACTCTAACGTCTCGAGCGTCACAAACGTAACTTCAACGTCTCGGACGTTGCAAATGTAAAAATAATATTTTAAAAGCATTACAAAAATAAATTTTATTTCTTAAACGATAAAAACGTGAATTAAACGTATGATTTTCAATACAGTGAAAATTCACAATGGTTTTGAAACTCCAAAAATTTAATAGGGACAGAAAAAACGATTCACTTTTATCAAGTAAATAATCCTCCTCGAACTTCTTTTCATGATCGAGGTAAATTGCACGCCTCATAAGCAAAGCGTTGAGGTAGTACTCTATTATTGACATGTCGAAAAAAATAAACAGTTTTTTCGAAAATGATATTGATTTTTTTTTAATTATATCGCACTTATAGGATAATATGAGTGCATTTATATCAAGTCAAATAATATGTCCGGCACATAAAATATATTTTAATAACAATTATTTTTTTTAATATATTAAATAATAACATTAAAAATAATTTTTTCTGGACGTCGGTGTGTCTGTGTTTATCAATCCGTGTGTCTGACAAGGAAAGTGCTCGAAAAAATAATCCTGCAGAAATAATTTTTTTTTATCATGTAAAGTAAAACACTAAGGATTTACTCAATTAATATGAGCATTAAGTGCACTGTCGTTTAATTATTATTTATAAAAAAACTAACATACAACTGCGTATTTGTATATCTATATCTACATTTTATTATAGTATAGCAGTTTTCTGCTTTTTATTTTTTTTTTCTTAATGACATAAAATTTAACTGTCACTTTTTAAAATTTATTCAAAGACACGACGGCGTATTTGTATATCTACATATACATTTTATTATAGTATTACAAACTGATTATTATTATTTTATATGTTTAAATTTCAAAAGTATCACAAAAAAAATATATATATAATTAGCACATCAAATTTGCATCTCCTTTTGAAGCTTCTTGGTCTTCATTTTCATCGTCTTCGTCTTCCGTATCGTCATTTTTCTCCGAAATTATTTTTCGGAACCCTTTTTCTACTAAAGTAAATATATACATTATGGTGGCGCAAAAAAAAACCGACTTTTTTGTTTTTGTGAGTCTCGAGTGAAAAAATTTTAGTTTTTGATGTTTTAAGAGCCTTCTCCAAAGAATAGCTCAAAAAAAAATTTTTTAAGAGGTCGCTCCAAATTTTTCAAATTTCAAAAATCGTCAAAAATTAAATTTTTTTTTTCTCGTTACGTCATAATTTTATAGACCAAAAAAAAAATAAGTTCCTTAAAGTTTTAGATCAGAATTTGAATTTTGAAAGGTCGCTCATAATTTTTTTTTTGTAATTTTGGAGTCAAAAAATGCTAATTCAATTATATAGTCACAAATGTACCATAAATGTCAAGAAAAACTTTTTAGTGCAGAACATAACTTTTGATTTTGTTCTTTAAATTAAACCAGGTCTTTTAGTTATTGTAAATCAATTCTCGGGGCCATAGTAGGAATTTGGCAAAGAAACAAGGCGTTCAGATAAATTTCCAAAATATTAAGAACTCAGAGAAAAAACAATTAAATATAATGATACGTTTTCTTTGTAAAATAAATAATTAAATTAAAAATAAACTATGTTTTCTATATTGCACTTGATTTTTAGTACATCACGTATTGTATTTTTATCGATTATTGTACTAAATAAAAAAAAAGAAATGCATGCAATTTTCATTTGAATATTAAAAGGTCGCTTAAAAAAATTTAACGTATTGCATTTTAATAAATTTTAAAAAAATTACGAGCGACCTTTTAAAATTTTAATTTTGAACTGAAACTTTTAGGAACTAATTTTTTTTAGTCTATAAAATTATGACGTAACGAGAAAAAAAATAAAAAAAAAAATTCGACTTTTGACGATTTTTGAAATTTAAAAAGATTTGGAGCGACCTCTTAAAAAAATTTTTTTTTTAAGAGCTCTTAAAACATTAAAAACTAACATTTTTTCAGTCGAGACTCGAAAAAAAATAGTCGGTTTTTTTGAGCCACCCTAATATACATTTGTTTTAGGTCATCAAGAAAAAATTTTATTTTTCAAAGTATTTGATTGATACCCACCAATAGTTTCGGCTTCATCAGAATCCGATTCATTCTCAGCTTTCCTGGCATGATAGGCCAGATCATTTATTTTTTTTGTAATTTTTTCCTTTGTTACGGAATAATCAATTGTCTTCGTCCAATCTAAATATGTTAATTTTTTTATTATGTTTATTATCTCAAAATTTAATCAGGCATACATTCGTAAGTTTGTTACAAGTAGCTGTAACACGATATTATTTGACTTGATATAAATGCACTCATATTATCCTATAAGTGCGATATAATTAAAAAAAAATCAATATCATTTTCGAAAAAACTGTTTATTTTTTTCGACATGTCAATAATAGAGTACTACCTCAACGCTTTGCTTATGAGGCGTGCAATTTACCTCGATCATGAAAAGAAGTTCGAGGAGGATTATTTACTTGATAAAAGTGAATCGTTTTTTCTGTCCCTATTAAATTTTTGGAGTTTCAAAACCATTGTGAATTTTCACTGTATTGAAAATCATACGTTTAATTCACGTTTTTATCGTTTAAGAAATAAAATTTATTTTTGTAATGCTTTTAAAATATTATTTTTACATTTGCAACGTCCGAGACGTTGGAGTTACGTTTGTGACGCTCGAGACGTTGGAGTTACGTTTCAGACGCTCGAGACGTTGGAGTTACGTTTGAGACGCTCGAGACGTTGGAGTTACGCTTGAAACGCTCGAGAAGTTGGAGTTACGCTTGAAATGCTTGAAAAGTTGGAAAAACGCTTGATATTTCGACTCGGGTTGAATCTTATGAACCATTGAGATTTTTAAAGATATAAGCTCATTCCGGTGTTACACTTATGAAAACTTTTCATTCAAGTACCCACATCAATTTTTCATATATTTGTATATATTATGTGTATATATGTACACAAGTATACATGAAAAATATATCAAAATGCATATGGGTACTCGAATGAAAGCTCTTGATTAGTGTAACATTGGGATGAGCTTATATCTTTAAAAATGTCAATAGTTAAGAAAGTACAGTGCAATTTAACAAAGTTCATTATTTAATAAAGCAATATTTTATTTATTTATAGTTCACAAGTCACGGCTTCTATCAATTATGGAAACAATTCCTGTAAATATAGGAATCACTCCATTAATTCGTATCAGAACTATTTCCATCATTTTTGCAAACGATCTTATAAATTCTAGGAACACTTCTTAATATTATGGGCATCATTCCCACAATCGTAGTAACTGTTCCTTTAGTCAGTATAGGAAATAATTCCATAAATTTACAGGAATAATATCTCTATTTTTCTTTTCGTATATATTTACCTTTTTGATCGAGGTTTCTAAACGCTGATGTTTAAATTCTACTTATTACCTTAGATAGTAACTGTTATAATTCCTGATGGTAACTGTTACCATTAGAAATTATAAATATAACCATTTAGGATGATAATAGTAATTAACTCTAGTTAACATACAGGATTGTAACAGTTATTATAAATATGGTAAATGCTACCATATAAATAATTTCTACAATCATCTAGATAGTATTCACTACTTTTTTTTCTTTAAGAGAACTTCGTTATATGATAAAAGAAAACTTCTTACCAAAATTTGTCCAAATCGAAAGGGGACGATTCAAACTATTGATCGATTTGACATAGAATAACCCAGCAATAAATCGTTTTTATTAATGATTTTGAAAAGTAAGAAATATGATTAGTTCAGTAAAATTTTTTACCGATTTGACATTTTTTCTCGCATGAGTAATGCGTCTAATTCTTTATTGTTAAATTTTCTTTCATTCTGTAATCAAAATCGCTCAAAGAAAAACTTCCATAATATTCCATTGATATCCATTTTATGTACTCATGACGCTGTTAAAGTTTCTAATTACAAGTAAACAACTCTTGAGCATGTCAAAGTGATAAAATGTTACTCTCTTCAAATTAGCTTGAACAGAAATAATGGTTTATAGGCCAACAAGTAGAGGCTCAGGAGGTACAAATGTCAACAACAACGGCGGCCTTCAGGTTGGAATTGCTGATGATCAGGCCAAAGACTTTGATTTTGAGAAAACTGAAATGAAATACGACTCCACGGGAATGTTTCACTGGAGTCCTTCACGCAACCTTGAAGACTGTATACTTGATCGGAACCAGGCGGCAATGACAGTACTCAATGGTCACGTCGTAGTTTGTTTGTTTGCCGATCCTGATTCACCTTTAATAGGACTGAGAAACCTGGTTATGCCCTTACGAGCTTCCAATTTTCATTACCATGAGCTTAAACATGTAGTAATAGTTGGTTCTGTTGACTACATACGACGCGAATGGAAAATGTTACAAAATTTACCAAAAATATCTGTACTGAATGTACGTAACTTATAAATTTTTCATCTATTCTCAGATTAAAACGATTTTTTTTAGAACTCATTTCAGAGTTTTTTTTCTTAAGAAATCGAAAATTTTCTGTTAAATTTGATTTTTTTTTCAGGGTTCACCACTGAGTAGAGCAGATTTACGTGCTGTTAACGTGAATCTTTGCGATATGTGTTGCATCCTGTCGGCAAAAGTGCCTAGCAATGACGATCCAACCCTCGCCGACAAGGAGGCGATACTTGCGTCCTTGAACATCAAAGCCATGACTTTTGACGACACTATAGGAGTATTAAGTCAAGGTAAACAATCAAAATTGTGTATCAATTACAGTATCAGATTATCTAGGCAATACTATGGTTGACCCGAGAGGCCATCCCTGCAACTTCCCGATAATTCCATACCTAACCGCTTAAAATTGCACTTAAGGTACCGGCGAGTAATAAGGCCTAGCTAAGGGAGATTTTGAAAAAAATCGAAAATTTTGCATTTAATTATTGCAATATATCATTGTTTTTTAAATTAATACATTCGCCATAAAATATAATGAAGTAATGGTAATTTTCACCGTAAACAAACACAAAATTAAATTTTTTCAAAAAACTTGCGAATGGGCCTTATTTTACTACGGTTGGGTAATAAGGCTTGCTGGTTATACATACTGAAAATAGTTATACTATACTTAATAAAATTGGTATTAGAGATCAATCATCACTTAAATTGAGCAACAATACTTTTTAAGATGATGATAAAGATTAGAACAACGATTTGAAATTATTAAATATAAAATTATAAAAAATGTTTACCATTTACTCAAATCGTTTTTTAGGAATTCCTCTGCGCTACTTTAGCGTATGACAGATGATGAAATATAGAAGATAAAGAACGTAATATAGGGACTCTATAAACTTGTAGCGACATTTCTATGCTAGACGCTTCTATTAGAGAAGTCTTTAGCGGAAGAGGTTATTTTAAATAGCATTTTTATCACTTAGGCCTTATTATCCGACAGGCTTTATTACCCGCGGGTATCTTATTACGTTTTTGAGCTCTCCGAGCTCAGGATTATGGTTTAAGTGTTATTGTGAGATCTCTGAGCTCAAAGAGTTAGCTGTTCTGTGCTCTTGAGCTCTTCGAGTAGTTTTTTGAGCTCTAAAGACATTGTACAAAATAATAAATCGATAAGTTAATGAATCTCGAAGTTATTATTAAAGAGTCGGAAGAAATATTTTTTAACAAAAATCATACTTGATCCGGGTCCACAAGAATTTTTTCATTCCTGTGCTTGCAGTTTTTGCAATTTTTGGGGTTTTTTGCATTTAGCTCAAAACTGGAGGGTGACCGAGCCAAACGGATTTGAAATTCGGATTCAGCGGGTCGATATACATGTCGGTAGGTAGGGCCGGTCCAAAGTACATACCACTTTTTTTTTGTGTGCCGATGTTATAATATAATATAGCCTATTTATCCCGGGGATAGTGTAGCTTTCAAACAGTGAAAGAAATTTTCCAATCGGTTCAGTAGTTTCAGATCCTATTCAATGCCAACAAGCAAACAAGCAAACAAACAAACAAACAAACAATCAAATCTTTCCTCTTTATAATATTAGTATAGGTAACTGTTTATTTTAAACAATTAAGGTAACTAAATAATAGTAACGCATAATTTAAGCTCAAACTCGCGGTATGTCGAGGTTCACGTGTAGCTACAAACTGTTGAAAATTATTAATTTTCATAGCCTGAAGTTAACAGTTATTGAGAATATTAATTTTTTTGTAGTATAAGAAAATTATTTTTTTCAGTCGGCAGTCCTATAGTGCTGCAGCGACGAGGATCAGTTTATGGAGCTAATGTGCCGATGATCACAGGTAAATTTGAATATTCTTCAAAAAAACGATAACCAATGTTTTCTTCTTTTTTTTTTTTTTTTTTTTATTATTATGAACATATTATTGATTCGTAATCTTTTTTTTTCAGAACTTGTGAATGATAGTAACGTTCAATTTCTTGATCAGGATGATGACGATGACCCCGATACGGAACTCTACCTCACACAGCCGTTTGCCTGTGGAACTGCCTTCGCTGTCAGCGTATTAGACTCACTCATGTCGACGGTTATACATTTATATATTTATTGATTTCACTAGTTCAAATGGACATAGATATTAATTCTTTATAATTAGAGCAAAATATCTTTAATGTATAATAACACATCGATTACTTTACTAATTATCGATTTATATTACAGACCTATTTTAATCAGAACGCACTGACCTTAATTCGGTCGTTAATAACCGGGGGAGCAACACCTGAATTAGAATTGATTCTAGCTGAAGGTGCAGGATTAAGAGGTGGATATAGGTAATTCATTAATTGCTAAATAATGAGTAATCGATAAGGCTAGGTGCTTAGTTGCTTTCTTTTATTATTACGGATTGTTTACAAAGCTTGATTGATCAATTCAGTGACAATAAATTTATTTGTTGCTGTTGAATCCAAGATGCGAAGGGAGAAAGTCTGGTTGAGAACTGTGGTTGGATGCGCTCCAGTGGGTGGCGTTGGTGGGTTCAGAGATGAGCTCCTGTCATTGATAGTAGGTTGGTCTCTTTCCTTGATGGGGCTGGACTGGATGCTCGTGTGGACCGGATGGTGGCTCGTTCAATTTGTTCTCTGTAAATCGAATATCACATCGTAATGAATTGTTTTCAAAGTCGGTTGAGATAGCGTAATAGGTTTGAAAGCTTAGTGGACTGTATGAGAATAAGGTGGATATAATTTCAGCGGAGTTCCAGGCTGAGATGTCTGGGAGAGCATCTTTAGAATTCTGAATAAAAGAGATGAGAGTAGAGTGAAATGCTTGATTCAGCTCTATGTGATGGGTCCTGAACAGCCTACCTCTGGGCTTGAGAGGTGCCAGAGTCGATTCAGGCCTATGTGATAGGTCCTGAACAGCCTATCTCTGGGCTTGAAACATACTTTTTTATTAGGAAGTTTAGATTTGTTTGAGAAGGCATTTCAGAACTCAGGGAGTCCTGACAAGAGTTATGTGATTGACTTCAGAGGTTGAATCATGCATTTAATTGGCAATTGCAAATTGTGAAGATTATCGTGAAGGTCACAAGAGGTCAGAGCTAACTCGAAATTGTATCATCCACGAGAGGTCGAGCGGATAACACAATTCTGATGGATTGATGAGTTTTTATTAAGCGAAATTGACTGATTGTTGTATGCACGTACCTTTAAGTATTTTATTTAGAATAATCATCCGCAGAGTTGAATTAATGTAACACACAGGTTTTATGGTTGCGTCTTGGATAGCTCCTGTTGATGGGACGTCTTTTGACGACTGGAGATAATATTCTTTGTTGGATAATTGTTGTCAATAATTGATGAAACCAAACGATTGATAAAACACACTGTATACGCTTGATAGCGTGTGAATGTCACCACCGAAAACTGATAACTTATATTCTACTGAGAAAATAGGTAGAAGTTTAAAGATGGGTGTCGTGAAGTTGCGTAATCCAAAGATTGCGGAAGACTGACGCTTACTGCAGTGATTTTTGAACTCCATCGTACAGAGAGTCTTTGTATTTCTTAATAAGTGGGAAAGATTCGGAGAAATATTCTTGAGAAAAACCGTTGACAAAAATATTACATGTAAAAAAAAAAGGGAAAATAACAACGGAAAATATTTAAGCCGAACCAGATGAGTGCCCGGGTTGATGAGAACAAGAAATGCATTTAAGGCATCAACGGCCAGAAAGTCATAGAAGTAGGTACTTGAGAGTAGAGACCAGCATGCGTGTGTAAGAATTTGTCGTTCGAACGAAATATTTTAGAGTTAGGATTTTTATTTTACTTTGCTACATACTGAATAATATATTTAAAAAACTCCAATGAATGACGCAAAAAAAATTAGTCATTTAGTTAATAATTTATAAAATTGGCTAATCATTGAACATTTTCCCGCCCGCTATTCGTTAGCCCGACTAACGAAAATTTAAATTACGTCTTCGTTGATGGGTAGAGGACAGACCTTGGCAATTGGTCTGTCTATAGTAGAAGTTTTCGTCCGAATGGTTACGGTCCTGATGAGTCCATCCTTCCCAGGATGAGCCTTGGTGATGCGGCCCAGGGGCCACTTGGTGGGTGGATAGCGTTCATCCACCACTAATACTATGTCACCTTCCTTTAGATTTGGTGATCGTTGATTCCACTTGAAGATGGTCTGATAGCGGTGTAAGCAGGAGGCAGACCAGCGCGACCAAAAACTATCAAGAGCTTGACGGATGAGTTGCCATCGAGAGAGTCTTCCTGGATTTAATTCTTTAAGAGAAGGTTCAGGCATCACGTTGAGAGGTTTTCCAATCAGAAAATGACCTGGGATAAGGACCTCTAAATCCTCGGGATCCTCAGTAAGGGCGCAGAGTGGTCGAGAATTGAGGGTTGCTTCAATTTGTGTGAGCAACGTAGACATTTCTTCGAAAGTTAGAAGACGATCACCAATCACGCACCGAAGATGATATTTGACTGACTTAACGCCAGCTTCCCATTTGCCTCCAAAGTGGGGTGCGGAAGGAGGATTGAATTTCCACTGCGTACCGAGATGACCCAGCATATTTCCGATTTGCATAGACTCTTGAGTGGCAGCGATGAAGAGTCGCCTAATTTCCTGGTCAGCGCCTTTGAAGTTGGTACCGCAGTCTCTGTATTTGAGATGTCACATTAACCGTTGCGGGACGTTCTTCTAGGTTTTCTGGACTGTAATCAGCCTGCACTTCATTTGGCCAGAACTCTGGTGGTTGGGAAAGCCAGGAGGGTCCATTCCACCACAGAGAGTGCGGAATGAATTCTGTTGGTGACGACCCACGGGTAGCGCAGTCCGCTGGATTTGTCTTCCCTGGTACAAACCGCCATTGGATAGATGGTAGGGTTTCCTGGATGAAACAGACTCGGTTGTGGACAAACTGTTTCCAACGTGAAGGTGGTCCGTTGATCCAGGTGTACGTGATGGAGGAGTCAGTCCAGCAGTATGCAGGGTGATTCATCCAATTCATGGATGAGGTTACACGACTCATCAGCTTCGTGAGAAGAACGGCAGCGCACATTTCAAGTCTTGGTATGGTCAATCGTTTTAGAGGTGTAACCTTGGTTTTTGCACATATTAACGAGATGTAAGGTTTATCTTGGCTTAGAGTTCGAACGTAGATCACAGCTGACATGGCTTTTTGAGACGCGTCACAGAATCCATGGATTTCTACTGTAGATTTTGAAGAGAGATCCAGCCATCGGGGTATTGAGAGCTGGCTTAGACCTTCGAGTTGTTGAATGTATTCAATCCAAGTGCTGGAGAAGGCTTGAGAAAGTTCGTTATCCCACCCGAGTTTAACTGACCACAGTTCTTGAACGAAGGTTTTGGCTATGATGATTACAGGGGACAATAGTCCCAGTGGATCAAAGATTTGTACGATGGATGATAAAACCTTACGCTTAGTGATGGGGGGTTCGGCCCCCAGTTTAATGGTGAAGTGGAAAGTGTCAGATTTAGGCTGCCATGCTAACCCAAGGGCGTGCGTGACGTCGTTTTCCTCAAGTTGCTTGAATAGTGATTCAAGCCAGCGTTCTTAGGGAACTTTTTCTCATACAGATGAATGATTGCTATTCTACTTCTGAATAGGGAACCCACCTGCCATGCAGAGTTCGGTGATTTGCTGGATCTTGGGCTTCTTGAATAGTATCTGCTCCTCCGGTAATGTCGTCAACGTAACGACCGCGCTGCAAGGCTGGAAGTGCTAACGGAAATCGATGACCTTCATCAAGGATAAGCTGATAAAAGGCTTGCAAAGCTAGGGAAGCAGCAAATCCTAACCCGTAAGTGTCCGTGGTGAGCTCGTAAGTGATCACTGAATCTCCAGAAAGCCAGAGTATTCGTTGACATTTCCAGTCATCCGGGTGTGCCTTAATTTGTCGATAAAACTTCTCGATATCCTCTGAGAAGACAAATCGGTGTGATCTGAAGAGGAGAAGTACGTCGAATAGATCTATTTGTAGCTTAGGTCCAGAATGCAGCAAATCGTTCAGGGATTTGCCGCTGGTGGTGACACTTGACCCGTTGAAGGCGACGCGTAGCTTGGTAGTAACGCTCGTTTCTTTGAGCACGCCGTGATGAGGTAGATAGTTGACAACGTCTGGTTCGAAAGCGGACTTTGGAACTGCAACAAGGTGTTTAAGCTTCTCGTATTCCTCGATGAAATCTGTGTAGGCTTTCTTGAAGTTGGGATTAGTACTGAATTTTCTCTGCAAACTGTATAGCATTCGTTGAGCCTTGAACCGTGATTCTCCAAGATGACTGGGAGGAGACTTTGAAAGGCAGCCGTACGATGTAGCGGCCTTGCTCGTCTCAAGTGTGTGTAGATTGAAAATGTTTTTCACACTCGTCCTCAGCTTCGGAGAGTTTGGATTTGCAAGATTTCGGCATTTCATCCAGAATCCAAAATCTTTGAAGGGCTTCATGCAGATCGTAGTCAACATTGGCATGAAAGATCCGCATTGCTGGGTTTGTACCGTTTGGACAAAATGGGCTGGATTTGATCCATCCGAATTTGGTTCGTTGGGCAGTCGGTGTTGATATGTGACTTTTGACCACTCCTTCTTCCAAGATCCGTCCATAAATGTCAGCTCCGAGGAGAAGGTCGATGGGTCCAGTGTTGCAGAATTCAGGGTCAGCTAGTGTCAGTCCTTCAAGATGAGGCCACATCTTGGTTGAGGAGTTAGAGGATGGTAAAGAGCTCGTTAGCTTCGGCAGGACATAAGCGAAGACTTTGATGGACTCGGTGGTGTTGAAGTGATCTTCTACCTCTATGCTCACTGCGCCTCGGGTCTTGCTTTACCATGACCGCCTATTCCAATTATGGGTAGTGACGTAGGCTCACGCTGAAGATTAAGCTGCTGCACGATACGCTCTGAAATGAGGGAGTCTTCAGATCCTTGATCGATTAAAGCTCGGACTGCTGCTTTCTCCCCATTGTTGTTGGTAATCACGAGTTTGGCTGTAGCCAACATGAACTGCCGATGTTGTCTCAGTTTGCTCAGACGTGGGTTTGGACTGACGGTGGAGAGTTGTGTGATGCTTCTTTCCACATTTTCCACATCTGTTTGTGAAGGGGCATGAGTTGGAATGATGTGGTCCGAGGCAATTGTAGTATCTGTTGTGTTTGGTAACAAGCTCTTCGCGTTGTTGAGTCCTCTTATTTATGTATTAGACAAATAGCGCATGGAGGTAGTGATCTTACTCGCGTAGGGTTGTTCGAAGGAGTTGCTCCGACGTGGTGGACTTTCGCGTTCGAGAATGATGACGAAGTCTTCAAATTACTCGAGCTTTCATATGACTTCAACATAAGGAGTCTAGAGACTATAAAGCTTGCCAGTTTTTTCCAGACGGGTGGCTCCTTGGTATTTCCGAGATGTTGTTCCCAGGCCTTTAACGATTCTGGGTCGAAGCGTTGGGTGGTGAAGTATATGAGAAAGTCATCGATGCCAGGCATTGATCGTTTAAGCAAGCTTAAGGTGTTGCGAATCTGTTTCACCGTGGAGTACAGGAGCTCGAGCTCTCCTGCAGATTCCTTGGTCATCTTCTTCATGGTCGCGGCTGAGTGGAGGGCGTTATGCAGCAGTACGCGTTCGTTATGATAAAAATCAGTGAGTTGTTGCCAAGTGACTCTGAAATTCTCTTCAGTGATGTTGGTGCTGCTGAGAAAGGGAGAAGCAGATCCAGTTATGGCTGTCTTCAGGTAATGGGCCTTGAAAACCGGGTCTACTGCTGGATTGTCCACGACCATTTTCTCAAATACAGTTCTAAAAGGAAGCCATTCTAGAACTGAACCGTTAAATTTTGGGAAGTCCAGTTGCGGAAGACGAGGTGCGTGATGAATGACTCGACTACTGTCACCTGTGGCGGTGCTGAGTCAGCTTGTGGAGTCTCTCGCGCTGGAGTGGAGCGCTTAGCGATGAGAGAACTGGCCTTTCCGAGTGCATCAACGTAAATTCTCCGAGTGGATTCGAAATTTTTGTACTTAAAATAGCTTCGTTGCAGAAGCTCCATTTCCTTGGATTTGCTAACAGCGTCCATTGCTACGGTAAGTGCGAGATGATTGACCTTGAAATCCTGCCATTCATCCTTCAGAAAATCACGTCTGGTTTGGATGCGTACAAGGTCGAGGTTGTCAGGCCCATTTTCAGTCAATTGTGATGAGAATTCCTTAATCGACTTCCTTAGTTCGTATTGCTGATTGATTCGTTGTCGTATGTGCTCGGTTCGCATCTTGTAATCACCAGATCCGGCTCGAGGGACCAAAATGTTTAGTTGCTTTCTTTTATTGTCACTGAATTGATCAATCAAGCTTTGTAAACAATCCGTAATAATAAAAGAAAGCAACTAAACACTAGGAATTTTGCTTACATTCAAATGAATGTTAATATGTTTAAACTTAAATTTAAGCACATCAAAAAACGCGAACTTCCTGGCTATTATATTACTAATCAGTAATATATATTAGGAACATAATTCGCTTATAGTAAAATTTCTAAACCTCTATAGTATTTATATCTTTTTTAAATTCAACAGCACTACAGATAGTTTGGCCAACAGAGATCGTTGTCGAGTCGGTCAAATCTCGCTTTACGATGGTCCATTGGCTCAATATGGCGAGGGAGGCAAGTACGGTGACCTGTTTGTTGCTGCATTAAAATCATATGGAATGCTGTGCATTGGATTGTACAGGTACAGGTACCGGAATTTTTTTTTTTTCAATGGTATTAATTGGATTAATCGGGGAAGCAAGGTTTTTGTTACAATACTCTAATTTTTAGTAAATTTGAAGTACAATTGCTTGCGAGAAAATAGTTGCATAACATCGTAAGATTTGTAAAATCGTACCTATTACTTATATTTTTTTGAAGAAAGATAACATTGAGATGAATATCTAGCGCACACTACTAAGAAAAATTTAAGAAGTTTTTTCCAGTGAAAGAAGTTTTTTCCAAGTTTCAAGATTCTATAATTCAGATTTCCTGTCCAATAATTTTTAAAAACTACGGTTTCACACAATTCTAAAAACAAAATTGAAAAATTTTTAGGATTTTTTTTCCAGTCCACAGACTTGGAAAAGATATTTCCCTAGTTAAATCATTGTGTAGACTAAATCACTTATTTATCCCGATTTAATTTTTTTTTTCGAAGTTATCAAATCTTAAATGAAAAAGTGTCCTTCTGCCTTTTACGATTAATATCTTAGCAACCAAAAATCGTACGAAACTACAAATCAGGAATTTTCTTTTGCTGGCCTAATTTTGAATGTCCTCTTTAAATATCTCATCATGATTCTATCATTGTAATATTTTATATTTTTTGTAAGCTTTGTTTACTTAGCTCGTTATTCTCACGATATGTTCTATTTACTAAAATTTGTTAACTCATATTGAGATCAAAATGTTACTTATTCTATTTTATCGTTAATTCAAACTCAGTTAGTAAAAAAATATAAATAAAATGAGAATCATTTTTGATTGATCAATTTTTAGTATATATCAGTTATATAAAATTGTTTCAAGCTGTTCTTTCGCAAGCTTATTTGTGGCTATGATTGCTATTTCGTGCTAAAAATATGTGTTTATGTTACATAAAAATAAATGTGGTATTTCACGTAAAGTTAACATGCTTTAGGAATTTGAAAACTTTCGGACAAATATATTTTCTGGTAGTTAATTAAACATTATCATATTATGATATTGATTTGCAAAAACCAAAACTATAGCCTTGTTAACTGAATATGGAATACCACTTATATACGGGATATTTCATACTGAGTCGACTAATCTACAAAATTTTAATGGATAAAATACAAAATTAAAACTATTTCAATGTTTCTCATTCATGAAATCAGGTCTTAGTTACTAAAATTGGTCTAGAAGTGTTTCTTTTGGAATATTATAATCGAGTTTATTTTTTTTTCTAGAAGCTTATCGGCAGATACAATTATAAGTCAAGAAGCTTCAAAAACAAATAGATACTTATGTTCGTTGAAAATTTAGTAACAGATAAACAACTAATTGTAGTTTTTAACATATGAAAAATTTCAGAAGTGACCTATAAGGTCAACCGTATTGAAGCTAGTATAATAAAAATTTTACAGCTAGATGAATAAATAAAGAACAATGAAGTCTATATATTAGATAATTTAAATTAAGTTTACTCTGCAGCACTTAAGAATTATGCACTACAAGTTTTATTATGAATAATAAATTTTTTAATTTCGATTTGGTATAAAATGTCTAGTATATATTTGTGTTGTTAATCAATCGCACATACACTGTATTTTTTGTTAATTTTGATTCACGGTTATGATTAAATTTGCAATGATTCGTTAATTGTTTCATCCAATAAATATTATTTATGTTTTTACCAAGTACATACTTTTGCTGTTACATTGTATTCAAATTTAAATATTTGCTTAAAAAAAAAAATATTTTGACTTCATGTTTGCTCAGGTAAATATTTGTGATAATGTGATTAAAAAATAGATTTTGATAGTTTCTTATTGAAATTACAGGTTTCGAGATACAAGTTCGTCAGCTGATGCATCGTCAAAGCGTTACGTTATTACTAATCCACCCGATGATTTCACATTACTACCGACTGATCAGGTGAGGTTATTTAGTGATTTCCGAGTTCCTTCACTATTATTTAAGAACTACTTGATTCGAGAAAAACATTCTCTTCAAAATTTCAATCTTGTTTTGAGATATTTAGTTCTCTTAATTCAAAAATTTAACTATTTAATTAAGAACATTAAACTCTTGGATGGAGAGTGAAAAATTCTCTATTCTAAAATTTACTAATTCAACGAAGCGTTTACTGTCTTAAAACAAGAGACACCTACTTCGTCTATGAATTTTATACTTTTGGTAGGCGATACCATTCAATTAAGATACCACTTTATTTATTTTTTTCAATAATTTAAAATTTGTTTTCAAAAATCAATATGATGAAACAAGATGGTTTGTTTTTGGAAGCCTCTTAATTTTTTTTTATAAGGGCAACACCAGATTTTGTACATGGTTTCAGGCCCGGGCCAGCGTAGAGAGTAAATCTATCGGAACCGTTAGAAATTAAGGAGATTGCAAAATTAATTAATCAGAGAAATTTATTCAACAA
This sequence comes from Cotesia vestalis, assembly GCA_000956155.1. Lineage (NCBI taxonomy): Eukaryota > Metazoa > Arthropoda > Insecta > Hymenoptera > Braconidae > Cotesia > Cotesia vestalis. The sequence continues at coordinate 18,430 of JZSA01002108.1, forward strand.
ATTGTAACAGGGTAAAATTACTCTGAATCGATAAGTCGCCAAGTATCGATACTTGTTCGACGCAGCACTGGCGCGTCTCGATCTTTCGGCCCAAAGAGAGAGTGGGAGGAGGTAGTTTTGGGTTATTATAGGTGAGCCGAGCAGTGCGAACGGGGAGAAGTAGTGTTACCGCCCCCCACGAAAAAAATTCATAATTAGAATATAAAAAAAATATATTTCATATTATACACAAAATATATTTGAAATATATTTAAACTATATCCAAAATATACTTGCATATACTTCAAGTATATTTCAACTGTAAGCAAATTATATTTGGTTTGCTGAAATTTTGGCCGTTTTTGTTATACAAGAAATATATTTTAAACAAAAGTAAAATATATTTTTAATATATTTATTTTATATAATTGAACGATCAAACGAGCACCCGAAGGGCGCGAAGTTCGATCGAAATTATATGAAGTGTCTCATTCGAAGATGATAGTATAATGTAGTCATGCTTCTCATGCTTAAATTCACAACGTTTAACGCTTAATTCAAAATATTTGGTGGTCTCCGCCATTTTATCTCGACATGCGCCCTCTTTTATTCATATTGTTTTGTATAACGAATATTATGAATCATCACGACTTACCTCGAAGATGCTAGTGGGAATATTTTTCTATAATATTTATATCTCTCTTTTGGGTCAGAAAAGGGTGGAAGACTATTATCTTCGAACGAGACACTTCATATAATTTCGATCGAACTTCGCGTCCTTCGGGCGCTCGTTTGATCGTTCAATTATATTATGGGTCTCGTTCTCGAAAATAGTATAATGTAGTTTTTCAAAGCTTGAGTGATAATTCATAGTCTTTTTAACTTCCCGCTAAGAAAATTGAAAATTTTCAAAAATCGGGAAGTTATTGGTTTCACCCCGTTTTTCGAAAATCGAGTTCTCATCAGATCTTGACGTTTTGAGGTCTTAGGAAGCTTCCCTGACTATTCCCGCGATGATGTCCGTATGTCTGTCTGTGTGTGTGTGTGTGTGTGTGTGTGTGTGTGTGTGTGTGTGTGTGTGTGTGTGTGTGTGTGTGTGTGTGTGTGTGTGTGTGTGTGTGTGTGTGTGTGTGTGTGTGTGTGTGTGTGTGTGTGTGTGTGTAACCCTTTTATAACTTTTGAACGGCTTGACCGATTTGATCGCGGTTGGCGCCATTCGAAAGGCCTTGACCAAACTTGGATTTTCTGTAAATTTTAACCGATTCGGACCGGTAGATTTTGAGAAATGGCAGAAAAACTACAAAAAAAAATTTTTCAAAAAGTGGTTTTCTTGGAATACTTTTTAAACGGATCCTCCGATCAATTCCAAAAACTAATCAGCTTTTAACATCAAAAAACCGCGTCGAACGCTGCCAGTCCGGTCAAAATCAGTTGATTTGTTCGTGAGTTATCGTGAACGAAAGAAAACCGAAAAAAGTGTTTTTCGGGATTACTCTGAAGTTTTCGGTTTGATCAATTAAAACCTGAAAATGACTTATGAGGATGATAAAACTGCGTCGGATGCTGCCAACCGCGTGAAAATCGGTTGATCCATTCAAAAGTTATTGCGATTCGAAAAATCCAAAAATAGTGTTCTACGAAACTTCTATCAGACTTTTGAGCTGGGAGAGCTCAAATGCATCAAAATATTATCTCTCCGAACTCAGTGAGCTCAAAATATCACATAAATTATATTTTGAGCTCAAAAATCTCAAAAATGTCATAAGTACAATTTTAAGCGCTCAGGTATGGAATTAGCGGGAAGTTACAGGAATGGCCTTTAGGGTGAACCGTTTTCCTAATTTTTTTTTATTAATTATGTTTTTAAATAAAATCAAACAGTCTAGCCTGCTAATTTGACTTTAATAAAAATTTTTGGCTTATCACATAACTAAAATTAAAAAAAAAAAAAAAAAATTTTTTTTCGTCTTATTGAACGAAAAAACATAGAAGCGCTTTTTAAAAATAAAACATTTTCAAACTAAACTAGAGTGTTGCCGCTACTATCTAAAACATTATTTTAGAATATCAATAAAATTAACAA
>JZSA01002109.1:0-14282 GCA_000956155.1 Cotesia vestalis
AACATACTGTAGGTGGTTTACCGGTGACTCTAACATGCACGCGCGAACGACGCAAATAATTTACTCCACTATGATACAAAATCTACATCACAGTGATCCAATATTTGTCTCACCTTGATCCGAAATTAACATCACCAGTGCAATGCAATTTTTGTATCATTTGTGATACAATTTTTACATCACTATTTTCTTCCGTGTTTAAAACGTTTCACACACTGAAAAAAAAGTTTTCTACTCGGTAGCATCTACTGTATAGTAACTAGATAGTAACGAATGGATCGTTACGGGTACAATCCGTACAGCTATGAGTAGCAGTCTGGATGCTGACCGTCACGATCTATTCGGTGCCATTCACGAAACTATTGCTACCGTTAGTATACAGTTTTCCTAATCTCACTTTCCTCTAGACAGCAACGTGTGGATACTGACAGTTGCGATACAGTACAGTGCGGAGCAGAAAACTTTTTTTTCAGTGCAGTTGAAAGAAATAAGTTTTTCGTCTCCTTCTGTCTTTGCTCTTTGGTGTAGTCCAGGTAGTCCAAGAGTGCAGATGCCACACAGAGATCTGGCTTATTCTTAAAGAATGGCAAATCTAATTCCGGTTGATAAGCGCCTGGCTTTGTAGTTTTTATCTGATTTGGAATCTTTATCTTTATACCAGAATTTGATACCTCAATGTTGTCTATATTTATTAGCGCCAAGGTTTGAAGCCTTTGGCCTGTTGTCACTGCTAGCCGGGTTGCAACTTTTTCCGCCACATCTTTAATTTTCAAATCATTTAGAGGATGTTTTTTCTCCATGTAAGCAAGAACTGGTGTGACATCCCACGTTGTATTGTGAAGAGGCTTTGTAGGTCTCTGTTTGAAAACTCCTTTTATAAACTTTCTTTTCTTTATTGATATTAGACCAAGAAACTAAGAAAATAATTTTGAAAAGTTTAATTGTCTTGAATCAAGACGAAAAATTCTTGAATTAAGTGAATTCAGAATTAACATCAGAAACTGATATTAATGCTATTGTAGACCGAGTTGTGTTGAATGTGCTATATTGAGCTCCTTCTTTAAAAATTTTCGATAAAAATCTGACGATGTCTGTGGTTTTGGCATTATATATAACGATCTTATTTTGGTCTGCAAAAGTCCACCAACGCTTTAAGCTGCTATTGTATTGCTTTAAAGTTGAAGTGGTTATAGCACCCACCATGACATCCACTGCTTCTTCTGGAACTCCTTTATTTAAGTATGCCACCCGGATAACTTGCCTACCACCAATGAAAGATGGGACGGTAGCGGATGACTCCCCTGTCTGTAAGGAGAAATTAACAATTTAATATCAGGTTCAAAAACTATTGTAGGCTCGATTAATAGTGATGTGAAGAGTGGATACCACGGTTGCGTAGGCCACATAGGCACTATCACTATTCCTACAGCTTGGTCATTTATGATTTTTCTTAACATACGTGTAATGAGCGCAAAAGGTGGAAAAGCATATAAGTTTTCATTCTTCCATGATACCGTAAACGCATCAACAGAGCTGGCTAGTGGGTCCGGGAATCTTGAATAAAATTTATTACACTTCCTATTCAACCGAGAGGCAAACGAATCAATTGAGAAAGGACCAAATTGCTTTTTAATTCTTGAAAAAGCATATCCTGATAATTCCCACTCTGAATCAATGTTTACGCACTATCGGCTTCAGTATTTTCTGCCAACGGAATATAGGATGCCTTTAGCCATAGACCTCGCTCTTCACACCATCCCCAATTCTTTTTTGACAACATACTTAGATGTCGAAATCTTACTCCACCTGCTCTGTTGACGTAAGGTATTGCCGTAGTGTTGTCTAACCTTAGTAAAATCTTGCAGTTTGAAAGTTTAGATGCAAAGCATCTAATCACGAAAAAGGCTGTCAACAATTAAAGATAATTAATATGCTTTTCCCTTTCATTTTCATCCCAAAAACCAAACGCTTTAACACCCTCACAGTAGCAGCCCCAACCCGTCAAGGAGGAATCGGAGAAGATCTCCAACGCGTAGTTCTGAGTTCTAATCGGATTGGCTCCCAATGCTGCGTTTACTTTCCACCAATTCAGGTCCTCCAACATGTTCTCATTAATAACTATCCTACCCTCATAATTACCACCATTGAATTTTAAAGCCAGATATTTCTGTCTTTCCAATTGCTTGCAGTGTATGGAACCGTAAGCTACGGCTGGACAAGCTGATGTTAATGTCTCGAGAAACTCTGCAAATTTCCTAATCTTAATCGATTTGTCGACTTTAACCTCATTTAATAACCTGCCAATAGTTTCTTTCTTTTTACTTGTTATATTCAAGGAAAATTTCGCTGAGTTAATGATAAAACCCAGATATTTACATGTCCGCGATGCCACAATCGAACTCTTCTGGAAGTTTATAATGAAACCAAGGTCCTTCAAGAGTCGTATTGCCTTTCTTATGTTTTTCTCACAGATAACTTTTGATTTATGTATGAACAAGAATTCATCCAGATACAGTACCAATAATATTTCCCATGATCGAAGTGTGTAAACTACTGGCTTAGTTATTTTAGTAAATACATACGAGCTAGAACATAATCCAAATGGAAGACATAAATATTGATACAACTTTCCTTTAAATATGAATCTTAAAAATTTTCTGTGTTCTGGATTAATCCAAACTAGCAAATACGCATCTTGGAGATCCATACTACCTAGATAGTCACCTGGAGATATTAGTCCTAGGGTTGACCTAATATCTTCTAGTTTAAAATGTGGAGGATCAATGAATTCGTTTAATTCTTTTAAATTAAATATGAAACGATTTGAGCCATCGGGTTTCGGGACTAGAAAATACGGAGAAATAAATTGACCATCACACTCTTCACATCTTTCAATCGCACCTTTGCTAGTTAATTAATCTATTTCTACTTGAATTTTTTCTGTCCCTTCAACAGAATAAATTATTTCCCTTGGAGGAATCTTTTGCGTTGGTGATTGCGTACATGAAATTTTATATCCATTTATATAATTCAAAACAACTGTATCAGTGGTAATTTCTTTCCACTTCTCTTTGAAAAAACGCAAACGACCTGCTATTTTCTTTACCTTTTTTATTCCCTCGATAAGGACTGGCTCGTCGTCTTGGGAGCTGTCCTGGACTGCTGTGGGTATGGTTGCTGTTGATAGGACCTGTGTGTCCTTGATTTGAACCTTACTAGACGGGATCTCTGATTGCAGCCCACCTGACGGTATTCCGTCGGTGGGCGTCCCCCGTTTCCTTGAATCTGAGGTTGAGCGACCACCTTAGATGTTGGTTTGTCTTTAATACTTGCACAAGCTTTCTCTATTTCTTTCACATCCTTGACCTTGTCCTTAGGGTCATCACCATAAAGCCATTTCTTAGATAACATTATATCCACCATCGGTTTGATGTTTTTATTTAACTGAGGAGTAATGTAAGATTTCCTCGCTACCGATTGTTGGTAAAATACATCCGTGAGAATCTGACCTGCCTGACTTATGTAATCAGTCAAAGCGTCCTCGTCTACACCTTCTTCTGGTTGGTCTAATAATAAAGACACAGCTGCACCTAGAGCACACAAGGCTGTACCCACAAAATTTTGTGTCTCAGCGAAATGTTCGTCTCTTTTCTTAGCTATGTCGCTAAGAAGAGGAATTATTTCCAAGTTGAGTTTTGGTACTTCAGTGTAAAACTCGCCTTTTCTCTTGTACGACTCTCTTTTTCTTCTTCTCTGGAAGGCCCTCGATCATCCACTTTCCCCACGTATCGTTTATTTGCGAATGATACTTGACTTTTTTAAAGTTACCCTCATCTGAATCCAAGCCTAGGGCTTTCAATGCATTATCTTTAACCGCTTCTGTCTGGTCCAGAGCTTTATTATCAGCTTCAGTTTGTTCTGATAGTGCCGTTTCAAAGTCCACAGGGTTTCCTAGATGATCTTAGGAAATTATTGTTATTGTTAAGGGGTTAGGGGTAGTCAGAGACTCGAAAAAATGAGAATTTTCAGTAATTTTTTTTTTGCTATTAAATTATGTTATTTTACAAAAGTTATAATATCGTATTATTACAAAATGTTTTGAGTTGAAGTCACGAAAATTTGAAAAAAAAAAAAAATTTAAATTCTCTAAGTTATAGCTGTTTGTGTTGACCTAGTCCAAAAAAAAGGTCCTTGCGGTGACTATCATAAGTCCTTGGAAACTAATCTATAATCAATCGGATAAAAAACTTAGTTTTATAAATAGATAATCTAGGACCTGATCGAAAGAATTTATTTTTTTTAATTTCGATTTTTTATGACCAATTAACTGTTGATTTTTTCCCGAAAATCTAGAAAAAAATTTCCTGCGGCCGCCATTTTGTTAATTTTTGAAAAAAAAAGCTTCGATCAGGCCCAAGATTATTTATTTATAAAATAACATGATTTAATAGCAAAAAAAAAAATTACTGAAAATTCTCATTTTTCGTGTCTCTGACTACTCCTAACCCCTTAATTTTTTTTTTTTTGGGATAGAGTATTGGGTGGGAGAAAGATCATCTTCAAACGAGACGTTTCGTATAGTTATGATCAAACTTCGCGCGCCTTTAGCGGGCTCGTTTGATCTTATAATTATACTACACGTCTCGTTCTCGATGACAAATTGTCGACTTTTAGAGCGTAAATTGGAAACTCAAATGTATTTTCCAGTAATGTTATTTTATTGAGATACGGTTTAAATGGTAATTAATAGTTTCTGTAAGAAGAAAGGAGTGTTAATTTTATTAATTACTTTGATAAGATTGTCTTAGCAAACGTGACCTTGTCCTGTATTGATCGATTATAAAAGTTTGCGAAGGTTTTGGAGTTCTTGGACCAGCCCGCCGTTCGCCTGATTGTGTCGACGTCGACTCCCTTGCGAAATGCTGTGGATACAGCTGCATGTTTTATATTGTATGCCGCAAATTGAGTTGTATCAATTCCTGCTTTTGATAGTAGAGATTTTATCCAGTGGCTTATTGTTTAAGTTGACACGTTCTTGGATGGTTGTTTAGTTGATATGAATAGACGATTGTTTTCCTTGGTTCTAAGCTTTTCAGTTTTTTGAAGGTAGCTTATCATAGCCGAGGCTACACAGATTCTCGGATTTTTTTTTCAAGAAAGGCAAAGTGAGGTCTGGTTGATACTTGCCGAGTTTAGACGTTTTTATTAGCTCGGGAATTTTCATGGAGATTTCAGATTTTTTAACTACTATGTTTTTTATGTTGATCAGGGAAATTGTTTGGAGTCTATGTGCAGTTGGAAGGATCAGAAAAGTAACTAATTTCTCGGCTGCTTCTTTTGAATTTAATTGGTCATTTGAGAGCAGCTTTTCAATATACTCAAGAACTGGTGTCGTGTCCCAGGTGTTTGAGTATTTGGGCCTTGGTTAATTTTTTCTGTGTACTCCTTTGAAGAATCTTGAAATCAGTTTGTCTTCTCCGAGCTCTCTAAAAACAATGAGAGAGATGGGTGATCTAGTTCGATTTAGTGTTCCATAGCTTGCGCCGTTGTCGAATTTACTAGTTAAGAAACGGATAATATCTGTGGTATTAGCTGTAAATACTAATATTTTATTCTTGGAACAAAATTCCCACCATAGGTTTAGTGGGCCCTGATATTGTTTAAGGGTTGAAGAAGCGATTGAGTTGATCATCACCTCTGCTGATGCGTCGCCTATTCCTCTGCTTATAAACACCTTCCATATAAGTTTCCTGCCACTAGTAAAAGTTTCTTCGACAATGGATGCGTCTGTTTCCTGGAAGGAGATATTAATAAGTTTTTATCAGGTTTAAAATAATAGGTGATGATGTGAGGAAAGATGTAAAGAGTGGGTACCAGGGTTGCGTTGGCCATAGTGGCAGTACAACCGTTCCCTCTGCTTTATTAAGAATTATTTTCCTTAATGTTGTAAGGGCGTGCAAAAGAAGGAAAGGCATATATCCTTTTAATTGTCCACACTGTTGTAAAGGCATCAATTGTTATTACTTCTGGGTCTGGGAACCGTGAACAGAAACGTCGGCATTTTTTGTTTAACCTTGCCGCAAATAAATCAATAGTAAAAGGTCCAAGCTCTTGATTTATTTTTTCAAATGCTCTGTTGCATAATTCCCATTCAGTGTCTATCTTTGTTATTCTTGATGCTTTATCGGCTTCAGTGTTTTATGCTGATGGTATAAAGGATGTATATCCAGATTTTCTTTCTTTCGTACCATTACCAAATTTTTCTCGTTAATTCATTTAGATGGGGGTATTGGATGCCCCCAGTTCTGTACATGTACGATATGGCAGACGTGTTGTCTATTCAAAGTAGGACTTCGCAATCAACTAATTCATTTGCAAAGCATTTTAAGCCAAAATAAGCAGCGAGAAGTTCAAAGTAATTAATATTATACTTTGCTTCCTCTTTTTTCCAGAAGCCCTGCGCGCTATCACGGTGATAGTATTACCATTGCAGTGTGCACCCTACCCAGTCAAAGATGCATCTGTAGATATTTCTAGTTTAAAGTTTTGGTTTCTTATCGGCTAAGCAGTAGACAGAGCAGTTTTTTCCCACCAGTTTAGTTCGTCTAATATCGATTCATTCATATGGATTTTTCCCTCGTTATCATTATCACTAAGGATTAAAGCAATGTATTTTTGTTTTTCCAGTCTTTTGCAGTAGATTGAACCGTATTCACTGCTGGGCAAGCTGCGTTGAAAATTCTCAGCAGCCGAGCAAAATCTCTAATTTTTACATAATTATTTTGCTTAAACTTTTTTGATAGTGATGTTATTTGTCCTTTTTTATTTTGTGTTAATTCCAGGGTAAAGTCTTTTGAATTAATGATAAAACCAAGATATTTGCATCCTTACAGATCCCTTTCCACAACATCGCTTTACATGCTTTCATGGCTCGGTTTAACGTCTTTTTAGCTTGCTTGTCCTTGTTCGCGGTTTGGGAAGCGTTTCGCAGCTCTCGTTGCGCGGCGACGTAGGCTCATTTCATCTTCTGCGAAGTTCTGCTATCTCTGTTGACCATCAGTACGCCGGCCTGTGAAAACCCCGATTTTTCAGCCGTGGTATAGAGGCGACACATGAGGCAGCAAGACACATGAAACCGGTCAAAATCGGTTGATTCGTTCGTAAGATATCAAAAACGAAAAATTTCAAAAAAATGTTTTTTCAAAAAATTTCTTGAATGGCTCTACCGATCACTTTCGAAAACTAGTCAACTTTTAACCTTAAAAAACCATGTCGATCGCCGTTGCACTGGTCAAAATCGGTTGATTTATTCGTGAGGTATCGTGAACGAAAGAAAACTGAATAAAGTATTTTTTCGGAGTTACTTTGAATTTTATAGTTCGATTAATTTAAACTTAAAAATTCTTTATGAAACTTAAGAAACTGCGTCGAATTCCATCAACTGCGTGAAAATCAGTTGATTCATTCAGAAGTTATTGCGGTTTTAAAATTCAAAAAATAGTGTTTTATGAAACGTTTAGCAGACTTTTGAGCTCGAAGAGCTCAAAAGCATAGAAAACCTATATCTTTGAGCTCAGCAAGCTTAAAATAACACAGAAATCGTATTTTTGAGCTCAAAGAGCTCAAAAACGTCATAAGTGCAATTTTAAGCGCCTAGGTGTAGAATTAGCGGGAAGTTGCACGAATGGCCTTCAGGGTCAACCGTTTTCCTAATTTTTTTTTTTTTTACTTAGCCGTATTTAAAAATGTGTTATTCTTTTAATGACAATTCATTTTTTGGTACGATTCACTTCTAGTTTCGTAAATAGTAATATGATCAGGATCACGGGTAATTGGAAAAATATAAACCGTTTTCTACCCCAAAGGGAGGAAAACGATTATTTCAGATCTTGCCAAAGGCTTGACCTGAGCAAGTCCTTGCCGGCTTGTTCGGAGTAGGTACTGAGGACTCACGGGCCTTGGTGGCGCGTGCTACCCGGCACCAGCTGATTGAGAAGAGAAGGGGTTAAACCCCCTCCTTCTAGGCCTTAGAGGGGCCAATATTAAGCAACTTTGGATGAGTATGTGTGAAAGATAAGGTAGGTAATCTCCGACAGGTCAAGCCTTTGGCAAGATCTGAAATAATCGTTTTCCTCCCTTCGGGGCAGTGTGGCCAGATCACGCTCTTTTCTTACCTCCACTTTGTAGGACACTCTCATCTGACTATATTGAAAACGGTACAAAGTGGGGGTAAAAAAATCGCACGATCTGGCCACACTGCTTCGGGGTAGAAAACGGTTTATATTTCAGCTCTGTGTCTTTGGCTTGACCTGTTGGAGAGATGTTTAGCTTCTGCCGGCACCATTAGGGTATTGTGACCTGAAAAATCACTTAACCTATCCTAACTACTTGCAAACAAGAAATTTTATTACTCACATTTTAACTTTATTTTATTTTATTTATTATCTTTAACCAATTAAACAAGAAATTAAAGTCTTATTTGATAAAATTACAATAGACTTACACACTAAGAATACTAACTTGAACTGAATCTCTCATAAACATTGAAATTTGTACTTTAAATAATGATAACGATGATAATAATAAAAAATACTCTGACCAGTCTTTAAACAGTTATACTGCACTAAATTTACTTAATTCTAATTTCTTACTTGGTTCTGATCTAGGTCTCTGAACTTCCTTACAATAAAATTTGAAGAAGTTCACTTGTCCCTGCCAATTTCCCCGTTGAAGGATTTGATCTAACTCCATTCCCTGCTCAAACTGATGTGAGGCCACCGCTGACCTTATTGATCCAGGACTTGCGTCGATCTTCAAATCTTTAAAGGCAGTTCTGATCCACCCAGCAATGATCGCCCTCGATGCTGCTTTAACTGTTGCTCTAGTCGTAATAAATAGTTGATTTAAGCCCGGCTTTGCCTTGCGTCTTTCTGCTGAAATCTTTATCAAGTGTTCACCCAGAACACTATATCAAGCACCTGCTGTTTCGCTCTTGACAGCTTCCATTCGGACTGTCTATATCGAACACTGTCCGTTTTCGAGCCGAACTTTGGCCAAAAGGTTATTGAGCTGCGAGTTGTCTCATATCCTTTATTATCAATCGACAGAAGGGTAATTCATGGATCCGTCTCCCTGAAGCCAATAATAGTAGGATAGCCGTATGTCTAAAGACCTGAAAAATACTGTGCTGGTCTGGTGGGTGGTTTTATAACCACTCTATCAGTTCCTGAATATTCCACACACTTGATTTTGGCGTGATTTTCGAAGCTTCTCTTATTTCAATCGCTTTGAGCATTGATTTGACCAGTGGGTGTGCACTTAGTTGAAATTGCCCGTTTGGATCTGCCAGAGAACTAATTACTGACTTTTTCATCAAAATTGTGCGGTATCTGAGTTTTTTCTCGGTAGCTAAAAAACCCAGATACGCCGCCAGGTGTTGACCCGTAGGTTCATTTAGTATCACCTGGTTATCCGAACACCAACGCGTCCACTGCTTCCATGCTGAGCTATACGATTTCCAGGTTGAGCCTCTCCATGCTGATGACACAAGGTCAACATCGGTGCTACATAGTCCTGACACTAGCCCTGCCCACCCCGTATCCGCCAGACCTCTAAACATATTTCCTTCACGCCTTGAGGTTTCCCCGTCGCTAGGTCCACCAGCGAGTTCTCCAGATTCCTCAACTCGAATGGCGCTGCCGTGCTCCGGCTTTTCAACTCGCTCCTCCAAAAGGTCTTTTCCCAACGAGGCACTACTATGAGGAACAGTCCCCTCGCTCTGCTCAAGTGGCTCAGGACATCTGGGATCAAAGGAGGTGGAGGAAAGACCCAGGCCAGATTTACTTCCCAACCTCTGCTGAAAGCATTGATGAACTCCGCTTCGCAATCGTTCGCTTTCAGCGTCACATATCTCGGGACGACTTTCGACCGACTCGTGGCAAACAGATCTATCAGAGGGGTTCCCCACTTTTCGAATACTATCTGCGTCAAGCTCTCCTTCAGATGCCAGTCTGACAAAGGTAAACCCCTCGACAGTCTGTCTGCCCAACAATTGTAAATCCCTGGAAGGTAGAATGGGCTCAACTGAATCTGCGACCTGTAACATAGAGTCAGGAGTTCCTTCACCAATTGTTGCAATCCTTTGGACCGCGTTCCACCCTGTTTTTTGATGTATGCTACGACGGTCTTGTTGTCTGATTGTAGCATGATTGTCCTGTTTCGAAGGATTATTTCGAACTCTCTGATGGCAATCAGGACTGTGTAGAGTTTCTTCCGGTTCACATGCCAAGGAATTTGTTCCTGTGTCCACTGACCCGCTCTCACTTGGCTGTCCAGGTGGAATCCCCATCCTTCTCCCGACGCGTCCGTTGTTAGAAATATTGAAGCCTGTTGCTTGAATATTGGACTCGTCTGGAATATATTCTTCTTCCACCATATACAATCGTTCAGCGCTGACGGGGGTATTGCTATTTTTTTTGGCTTTTATTCCGGGAGTTCCAGCCTTGCTTTTTGCAATTCCCTCAAGAATAATCGGCCCAATGGAACCACTAGCGCTGCGAAGTTGAGCTGACCCAGCAATGAAGTCCCGCATTTCCAATTCCTTTCCTGTCTTTGTTCCATTTGTTCGACCGTCTTCATAATCCTGTTTATTTTGTCTTCCGGTAAAATCATTTGATTTTCCTCGGTGTCCCAAATAATGCCCAGAAACTCCAATTTCCTCGTTGGTGTGATCACAGACTTTTTCAGGTTCACTTGCCAGCCCATATACTTGAGGTACATTATCACCAGCTCTACCTGGCCTCGTAGGGCTTGGGGATCTTCGTTTACTATGAGAAAATCGTCCAGGTAAACTATCATTCTTAACCCAAAATTTCGAAATAGGTTTGCCAGCTAATTGCTGATCCTGGAGAACGCTAGCGGTGCACTCGCTAGACCAAACGGGAGACACGTCATATTGTACACTTGACCTTTGTAAACTAAACATAAATATCTCCGATGACGCAGAATAATTCGTACGTGGAAGTATGCCTGGGAGATGTCCAACTTCACCATATAATCTTTTACTCTCAGGAAACGGGGAACCTGTCGTTGGTGTATCGAGCAAAATTTGTGCGGATTCAGATACTGATTCAGTCTCTTCAAGTTGTCTCGCTGATCCGTCTGGCTTCGGAACCAAGAACATCGTGGAAATGAATCCTTTTGTCCATATTGATTTTTCCAGTACCCCGTCTCTCAGTAGTTTTCTTAATTCTTGAGTCATTTGAACAGACTTCTTCGTTGCAAACCGCCTTAAGTTTTCTTTTGAGAACGGTACTTGTTATTGGTTTCTGTACAAATGGAATGCTGTAGCCTTCCAACATATCCAAGACATACTTTGGAGCTCCCAACTGACGCCAACGACTGACAAACCTCTTCAACTGGCCTGCTTGAAACGGACAGTCATAACCTCCTGGGACGATCTTTCTTGCTGGAGCTACTTCTTTTTGTTGACTTTCGAGAGTCTTTGAAATTGGAACTAGATTTTCGAAAGGAAGATGACGGAATCGATGACTGTTTGAAAGATGATTTATTCTTCTGGTCACGAGAGTATCCTGAGTTTGCTGGCGGGCGACTAGACTTAGGTTTTGATGAATGATATTCTCCTTCCTTGAAGTTTCTCTGACCAAAGAAGGAAACTTTCTGAAATCCCCCTCGCTGGGCGAAAAATTTTGAGAGAGCCTCCTCATCGAATAAATGTAACTCCGAAGGTGGGATTTCAGCTAACCTTGCCGCTACGTGCTGATCTTTTGGCTTAAACGCTTTTCGTCTAATCTCTATCAACTCAGCACGTCTAATACAAGTGTAATGGAGTAAGTCATCTGAAATTTCCTTCAACGCCGATTCTCCCAAGAAATTCTCCTTGATTTCATTGTAAGCATCTGGGTACTTTTGTGCGATCTTTTGCATACCCTCTGTCAACTTTTGTCTCTGCTTTAGCAAGCCGTGTGTGATTGTTCCAGCCATCTCTTCCGCCTTTTCTAATATCGAATTAGCAAAAGATTTTGGAGCTAAACCTTCTAGTTGGCTATTGACCTTCAAAGCATCGAATACTGGAGAGGCCTGGAGTTTCTTTTGAACCTCCTTGTAACGGATTTTGTTCCAATTGTCGGTACCCAACTTTTGGCATGCTATTCCTTGGGCTTTAATTTCCGGAGTCGGTGGAAGTATTAACGGTGCACTTTCTTTGACCACTGGAACCAATGCCAATTCATCTAGGTTCTGAGGTTGTTTCTCAACTGTAGGTAAGAGATCCGGTGCCTTCCATGGCGATGTATCATTTACCACGACCTCTTCCGGTTCTTCCAGGTCCTCGGACTTTTCTGAATCTGAATCACTGGAATCCTCCGGCATTCTCTTGCCCTCAATTTTGTCCAGCAGGACCTGGAACATATTCTCCATTCGTTCCTCTAAAATTGAGAACTTCGATCTTTTTGATACTGGCCCTTCTGACGATGACGCCTTTCTCTTGCCATCTCGAACTCTATCTTCCTCTTCCTCTGACTCTTCTTCCCCTCTCAGCAAGTCTGCTGCTTGTTTACGGGAAATAAAATGTTCTTTCAAAGGCTTTAAAGCGTGGAAAAATATTTCTGCTTGGGCTGCCGACCCTTTAATTTTATTAACCACTGCTGGTGGGCTCATGATTAAGGCTCGACAAAAGGCCATATTCAACATCTCAACTGTATAATCACGATAGACCTTTTCTGGTAAATCTTGTGCAGTTGGATTGAATGCTTTTGCTATTGCTACTGTAGGCAACGCAAACCAGACTTTGATGAGGACCTGTGGATTCATCTCCTTTCCAAAAACTTCTTCTTTTGACCAATTCACAACTTTCCAGTTTCTCCATCCATGTGGTAGCCATTCTTCCGCCACCAACTGCAATCTGTCCAGTACCTTGTCGAGCTCCTCTGACTCCGCTGACTCCTCCAAAAGCTCCTCCATCGTAACATACGCCTCTTGACGGACATCCATCTAAAAAATCCAAATATGTGTATTTCAGATTATGTTTTTTATAAGTTGTCTCAGCGGCTGCTTTTTAGAACACTGTCTCCTTTCCGCGGCTGTGTCGAGCCACGACGGCTGCCTGAGCCTATGGCTCGACTCGTTACGCCTGCGGTTGCGTTTCCTCCGCTCCAATAATGGCTCTGTTTATACAAACGGCTGCTCCTCATGACCCTTAACGCCTGCGGCTGGTGAGCTCTGTAACAAAACATAACTTATAACCAAACTTACCATCTTATATTCTTCGTCTGCAAGTATAGGTTAGATTATGCACTTTTCGCGAACGTTACAACAACGTTTGGACTTGTATGCACTACTCGAAAAGTAATAGCGTACTGAGGACTCACGGGTCTTGGTGGCACGTGCTACCCGGCACCAGCTGATTGAGAAGAGAAGGGGTTAAACCCCCTCCTTCTAGGCCTTAGAGGGGCCAATATTAAGCAACTTTGGATGAGTATGTGTGAATGATGAGGTAGAAAATCTCCGACAGGTCAAGCCAAAGGCACAGAGCTGAAATAATGTTAATCAATTCGAACAATCATTGATTTGCAACGTTTCGTCTTTATTATTAAGACTTTATCAAGCTCGAGAAAAACAATATAACCATTAACAAAACATTTTTGAATTCAATAAACATGACAAATGTACAATACTAATATTCCAATGACTAACCTCAACAATGTCTAAATAGTCGTCAAATTGAAACAAGTACATATATGGCATGCCGTTTTACTATTTAATAGAAGAAAAAAAATGATCTTAAAATGAATAACTAAAAGAATAAAATGCACATTTTGTGACAATACAATCAAAATATAATAAATTAATTTTATGTTTACACTTATATTTTTTAAGGAATAATTATTATGTAGAGACATAATAATAAATCAAATGATTAAAATTCTGAGTTGAACTGAATACAAAAAGAATATTTTTATTATATGTTATGATAATTAAAAAGAAGAAACCGGTGAGGTTAGCCGAGTGGTCTAAGGCGCATGGTCTATAGAGCATTCGAACTGGCTCACCGGCCAGGCGTGGGTTCGAATCCCAAGCTGGTCTTAGAAACCATCTTGGTTGATATTCGACCCATGCCGCGTAGATTAAGATTTTCACAACCCAAAAAGTCCCCAATGTACCACTCCCAACAGTTAAAGTAGGCGATATGACCACAGCAGTTAAAACCGACTTTAAATAACAATTAAAATGAAATAAAAAAAAAAAAAAAAAAAATTAATATT
>JZSA01002112.1:0-59601 GCA_000956155.1 Cotesia vestalis
GGATACTCGGGGATAATTGTAGAATTGATTGAAGTTTTTTTTAAGAAAAAAAAAAAAATTTAGAACGACGAACTTCGAAATAATAACGATTTTATAGAAAAAGCGCGATTATTTCATAGAAGCGATCATGTTGAATTTTTTTTATTTATTTTTTCAAAAAATTCAATTAAAAACAAAAATTTTGAAAAAAAAAAAACGTCTCGAAAGGTCAATTTTTGAGAGAGTTATGGCTATTTGAAAATAAAAGAGCCATTTTTTTGAAAGCTTCATAACTTTTTTTGGGTTGGATAAAAAAATTTGAAAAAATTCTGAAAAACGTCTTTCATCGAGTAGAAAAAGATAAAAAATTTTCAGCGAAATCTAAAGGGATAAGGTTCAAAAGTGGTCGATTTGGCATGGAATACCCTATATACATCACAATATTATGTTATTTTCCAGCATACTAATTTCTAACTATTCATTACTCAACAGAAAATCGAACAATTTAATTTTGAAAGTCTCTAAACTAAGAACATTTACAATATCAGAAGGTAAGTCCTTCCAAAACCGGATAGCTGTTACTACAAATGAATGCTCATAGGTTGTAGTAGCAAAACTTGGTATCTTGAAGGAAATATTATTCTTAGCTGCCAGCCTATCTGATCGCCTAATTTCAGGATCTTGTTCAGTGAATAATCTACGTAGAAGCTTCGGTTCACTCGTCGTTATTAATTTAAAAAATAAACAAGCCAGATAAGACGGTCTTCGTGACTTTATATTCAGCCAATTTAGAGAACGTCGATATGGTGTGATATGTTAATCACGTCTCAAATTATAAATGAACCGAATGGTACTATTTACCGATCTCTGTAGTTTACTTTCAAGTCTCTTTGATAAATCTACCAGCACAACTGAACAATAGTCAATAATAGGCAGTATCGTGGCAGAGACAATCAACTTGCGCAAAGGAGACAGAATATTTTTCTTGCGCTTCAGACTATTAAATGAGGCAAAGATTTTTCGAGATACCTGCGAAATATGAAAATCCCAGGAAAGATTTGCAGATAGATGGACCCCAAGATGCTTTGTGGGGTTTACATACAGTATGAGATTTCCATCAACGATAATTTGCGGAAGTGCAATATTTGCAAGTGATCTTAATTTCCGATTGCTTCCTAAAATCATTACCTTGGTCTTTCGATAATAGATTTCGAAACCCATATCACGCGACCAGTCTGCTACCGCTTGAGCATCAGTAATAAGACGATAAGCTGCTTCATCTAGATTGGAGATCTTGAAATGCAGGTATGCCCATTTGTCATCAGCAAACAAGCCATGTTTGCAAAAACTTAGCCGTTTAACCACACCATTTATGACGATAAGAAATAATATTGGTCCCAAAACAGATCCTTGAGGCACACCCGACGTAGTAGTAATGAATTCAGATGCCAAATTTTCTGCGTTGATGACTGCTTGTGATCTTCCTGTGAGATAGGAGTGGAACCATAAGATAGAGTCTAGTGAGAAACCCAATTCAAACATGGTAATGAATAAAACTTGAGGATTTAATTGATCGAAAGCCTTTGTAAAATCGAATAAAATAAGGTATGTCAGGTCATATCGATCAATAGCTGAACGAATCTCATCAGTAAGCTTTATTAGCGCTGCTTGGGTACTGTGATATTTGCGAAAGCCAGATTGGTGATCATCAAGCAAATTGTTTGATTCCAAACAAGTAACTACTTGGTTAGCTATAATTCGCTCAAAGACTTTCGACATATGAGATAGATTAGCTATGGGTCTCGTATCAGATAAAGAAAGTGGTGGTGTCACTTTGTTTAACGGTACGATGCATACTGACTTCCATGCTTCCGGAAATGATCCAGTTTCTAACAACCTATTGAAGATTAGATTTAGGAAAAGAGACACTTGTGGTATGTGATCTTTCAGCCATTTTAGATCAAGTCCATCTGGGCTTTTACCACTCGATTTTTGTAATGACTGGAGATTTTTCGTGACGTCAACAATATCTATTTTGGACCAATTTAATTTAAAATTTACTTTCTTCGAATATAGATGCAGAAGATTGAGAACAAAGTCTCGACTGCAAGACAAATGTTTATTTAAAATATTTGCATAAAATTTGTTTAACTGATCGGCGTCAAAGTGATCAAGAGGAGATGACTGTTTACTTTTTACAATCCCTACACGTCTCAGTTTGGTCCAGATATTTGATCCATTTGATTCAATTTCAAGAAAACTCTTCAGATAATCATTACGCACTTTCATTAACTTGATTTTAAGTTCTTTTCTCTTAATTTTATATAAAGAAAATAGATTTTGGCATCCAGTTCTTTTGTAACGCTTATATGATGCATCACGTTCATGAAATTCCAGTTTCAGTTCACGAGTAATCCAAGGACATTTCGGACGACAGATTTTCCTCTCAGACATCGGTGCATAAATATTTAATGATGTAGTGACTTGGTACAAAAAGAAATATACAAGTTCATCAAGATTAATCATTTCAGGATCAATATCCGTTAATCGTAATCTTTCACTTAATGTTTGTGACAATGATTGATGGTTACAGTTTCTAAAGTCCCTAAACTTAACCACCTTATTATCATGATTTTGTGATCCCAGCTTATACTCACAGATAAGGAAATCATGTCCACCTATAAAGGGTGACTTTAACTTTAAGAAGTTTACAAGCTTGTCTTTGCTATCAAGAATGATGACATCAAGTCATGAATCAGTTTCTGACGTGTGGAAAGTTGATCCAAAGGGAACACAGAATAGATCAGAGTCAGCAATGAAGGATTTGAGATGATTTGAAGCTCGGTCAGATTTAAGTAAATTGCAATTTAAATCACCCATTGTTAAAAAATTACTATAATGAGGATAAAGTTTGCCGAATTCAAGAAAGAACTTGTCCGATAAATCTCCTTGTGGCCTTCTATAAATACATGATATAAGCATGTGCGATCCTGTGGATAGAGTAACATCAGCTATTATGAATTCCGGATGATTTACATGATTTGACTCAGAAATCCAATTACCTTAAACGTCTCTTTGACAAGTAATCTTTGAGAACGACGTTTTACTTCAATAATATAGTCTCTAACTTGGTGAGATTTAAGATTTAAAATATACGTGCATGACGATGGTTTCCTAGCTTGATTTTCCTTTTTGCCGAAGATTCGAGCACTCAGAACATCATTCTCGAGATTAGAGAGCTCAAGCTTCTTAAAAACTTGCTTAACAACCTGTGACGGTGATAGCTCAGATGCTACTACATCTGGTACACCTGAAATTAACAATTTAGATGTTGTGGAACCAACTGTACCATTTGGATTTTCAATGTAATCTAAGGTGGACTTAATAAGAGCAATAGAAGCTGTGTTTTCTTCACATTTTTTAACAGTTTGATCAATACTTTTCTTTTATTGTCAGCCTCTGCAGCAGCTACTAATTCAGCATTGGATACTTTTTCTAGTGTCACATGTACACCAGAAAGGTCCTCAGATAGACGCTTAATATCCGAGCTATTTTGTTCGAGTTCATCGACCAGATTTTTCATGTCGTCACTTTGTATAGCAAGCTTAATAGAAACATAATTTATGCATGAGCTATTTTTGAAGGCCATATCTAATATCAAACTCAATTTCCCATCAATGGATAGATTAGACCAATCTGATTTAGCTGGAATTTGGTTTGTTGACTCTGTAGTATTAGTGCTCATTTCTGGACCTTTATTACTCACTCTTGAAAAATTTGAAATGATCGGTGGGCTAAAAACTGAATCTTCAGACACAGTTATCGAAGGAGTCTTCGTTGATGAGCCAGCAGACTTATAGCTGGAGAGAGTAGACCGTTGACGACGAGTTAAAGGTTTTGATACACTAGACGGAATAACGAGCGGTGACAAAGATGTTTTTAACGAGATAACACAACAATCGTTGGATGGTTTAAACTTTAAGGCTTCTTTAAGACAACTGGGATGATACGACAGTTTGCACGTTTCACAGGTTTTAAAAATTTTCGCAATTTTCTTGCACCTGGAACAATTCATAACAAGATGAGTTTTAAAGAGCCCGCTTATGCACAGTATATTAGCTAATGTGACAATGTGAGTAAAGAGGGCCACTCAGTCCAACAACAGAAGCTCCATCTATCAAGCGAAGGCCACAACTGGTTTTAAATAGTAGACGTCAGAATGATTATATGGTTACCGCACCGTCTGAGTGTGGTTTTCTTGGAGTAACTTTTAAATGGCTCCACCGATCAATTCCCAAACCTAATCAGCTCTTAACTTCATAAAACTACGTCGAACGTTGCCAGTGCGGTCAAAATCGGTTGATTCGTTCGTGAGTTATCGTGAACGAAATAAAACCGAAAAAAGTGTTTTTTCGGGATTACTCTGAAATTTTCGATTTGATCAATTAAAACCTGAAAATCACTTATGGAGATTGTAAAACTGCGTCGAATGCCGTTAACCGCGTAAAAATCGGTTGATCCATTCAAAAGTTATTGCGATTTGAAAAATCCAAAAATTGTGTTCTATGAAACTTCTATCAGACTTTTGAGTTGGGAGAGCTCAAATGCATCAAAATATCATCTCTTCGAACTCAGTAAGCTCAAAATATCACATAAATTATATTTTGAGTTCAAAAATCTCAAAAATGTCATAAGTATAATTTTAAGCGCTCAGGTATGAAATTAGCGGGAAGTTGCAGGGATGGCCTTTAGGGTGAACCGTTTTCCTAATTTTTTTTATGAAAAAGTAAAAAAATATATCGCATCAAAGTCTTCTGATTTTAAAACAGAAAGATTTTTTATTCAACATCATAAGGGCAAATGTCATCGAGCAGTCGTAGGCTGAAATGAAATTGGTCAAGTTCCTAGAACTGTAGCTGAATACTTGGAATTGACTAATCCCCACCGTTACACTGGACACTGTTTACGCAGAACTTCGGCTACATTATTATCGAACTCTGGAGCAAATACCACATTGCTCAAGCAATTGGGAGGTTGGAAGTTGGCTGGTATAGCAGAAGGTAATTTTTTGATTTATTAAAACAAATAATCAATATATTTCCTAAAGTATTTTAATTTAATGTATATTTACAGTATATGTTGAAAACTCATTGATTAACCGGCAAAAAATATTTTACAATATTACTCTTGCGGCTAAAGCTGGTGCTCAATCGAATCCTTTACCGTCTACAAGTGGAACTGGGGCAACTACACCAATAAACACCGATCAAAGTAAAGAATCTACGCAAGTAAAAGTCAATTGTGATAATTTTTCTGACGTCATTGACTTGGACGACAACACTATAACAGAAATTAAAAGGTCATTTGCATTAGAAGAACCAAAATCACCACTGCCTTTGTTTACAACAGGAAACAACAAAGAAATAACTATAACTACTAACCCTGAAACAACAAAAACTGTTCATTTTTTTAAAAAACCGCCTATCTTGGTTTTTTCTCGTGAAAAAGAAAATGAACCACCACTTAAAAAATTTAAAGTCGAAGCAATAAGTCCTGCATCAAAAAATCAAGAATCGGCATCTACGTCTACTAATATTATAATAAATAGAAAAGAATCAGAATCAACGTCTACTCATAGTGTGACAAATAATCTGGCATCAAAAACTACATCTTCAAATATTACTACAAACGACCTGGTATTTTTTTCTATGTTAATTATTTGTGGAGATCAGTAATTTTTTTTTTTGATAAATTAATTAATTGTTGAGATCAGTAATTTTTTTTTGATAAATTAATTAATTGTCGATATCATTAATTTTTTTTTATTATTTTTGATATTACTAGTTTATTGCTATTATTAATATTCTTTTTAATAATTTTTTTCTCAATTAATTTTTTTTTGTTATTATTATTTTTTAATTAAATTGTCGATCAAGTATTTTGATTTTTTTTGTGATTTTTTGCGAATTAAATTGACGATCACGTAATTTGATTTTTTTTGTTAATTTTAGTATTTCTTGCGAATTAAATTGTCGATCACAGATTTTGATTTTTTTTTGTTAATTTTTGTCAATTCTTGCGAATTAAATCGTCGATCAATTGTTTGATTTATTTTTATTTATTTTATTTTATTTTGTTATTTCTGAAGATTGTTGAATTTTGCGAGTTTACTTACAACTTATTAATTCTAGTATTAAATAAAAATTTGATAATGAACGTTATTGCGCTTTCCTAACGATTTTTAACTTCCCGCTAAAAATCTCAGATTTTCAAAAATCGGGAAGTTATTGTTTTCATCCCGTTTTGCAAAAATCGAGTTTTCATCAGATCTCGACGTTTTAAAGTCATAGGAAGCTTCCCTGACTACCCCCGCGGTGGTGTCTGTATGTATGTATGTATGTATGTATGTATGTATGTATGTATGTACGTATGTATGTATGTATGTATGTATGTACGTATGTATGTATGTACGTATGTATGTATGTATGTATGTATGTACGTATGTATGTATGTATGTATGTATGTACGTATGTATGTATGTATGTATGTATGTACGTATGTATGTATGTATGTATGTATGTACGTATGTATGTATGTATGTATGTATGTATCTATGTATGTATGTATGTATGTATGTATGTATGTATGTATGTATGTATGTATGTATGTATGTATGTATGTATGTATGTATGTATGTATGTATGTATGTATGTATGTATGTATGTATGTATGTATGTATGTATGTATGTATGTATGTATGTATGTATGTATGTATGTATGTATGTATGTATGTATGTATGTATGTATGTATGTATGTATGTATGTATGTATGTATGTATGTATGTATGTATGTATGTATGTATGTATGTATGTATGTATGTATGTATGTATGTATGTATGTATGTATGTATGTATGTATGTATGTATGTATGTATGTATGTATGTATGTATGTATGTATGTATGTATGTATGTATGTATGTATGTATGTATGTATGTATGTATGTATGTATGTATGTATGTATGTATGTATGTATGTATGTATGTATGTATGTATGTATGTATGTATGTATGTATGTATGTATGTATGTATGTATGTATGTATGTATGTATGTATGTATGTATGTATGTATGTATGTATGTATGTATGTATGTATGTATGTATGTATGTATGTATGTATGTATGTATGTATGTATGTATGTATGTATGTATGTATGTATGTATGTATGTATGTATGTATGTATGTATGTATGTATGTATGTATGTATGTATGTATGTATGTATGTATGTATGTATGTATGTATGTATGTATGTATGTATGTATGTATGTATGTATGTATGTATGTATGTATGTATGTATGTATGTATGTATGTATGTATGTATGTATGTATGTATGTATGTATGTATGTATGTATGTATGTATGTATGTATGTATGTATGTATGTATGTATGTATGTATGTATGTATGTATGTATGTATGTATGTATGTATGTATGTATGTATGTATGTATGTATGTATGTATGTATGTATGTATGTATGTATGTATGTATGTATGTATGTATGTATGTATGTATGTATGTATGTATGTATGTATGTATGTATGTATGTATGTATGTATGTATGTATGTATGTATGTATGTATGTATGTATGTATGTATGTATGTATGTATGTATGTATGTATGTATGTATGTATGTATGTATGTATGTATGTATGTATGTATGTATGTATGTATGTATGTATGTATGTATGTATGTATGTATGTATGTATGTATGTATGTATGTATGTATGTATGTATGTATGTATGTATGTATGTATGTATGTATGTATGTATGTATGTATGTATGTATGTATGTATGTATGTATGTATGTATGTATGTATGTATGTATGTTTTTATCAAACTTTTGAGCTCGAAGAGCTCCAAAGCATACAGAAGCTATTTTTTTGAGCTCGGAGAGCTTAAAATAATACACAAATTGTATTTAAGAGCTCGAAGAGCTCTAAAACGTCATAAGTGCAATTTCAAGCGTTTAGGTATAGAATTGGCGGGAAGTTGCAGGGATGGCCTTTAGGGTCAACCGTTTTCCTAATTTTTTTTTTAAACCGATTTTACATTTGTCTACTGTCGTTCTTTTTGCAAATTAAATCTCTTCGTCATCGACTCGTCGCCGAACGACGATCGACATCGATACCGACCCGTGGAACGTCGAGTTCCTGGTGCCCAACCAAAACTACGAACCAGGTAAACCAATTTAGGTGGAACTCTCCGACCCTGTCAACGCCAGTGCCGAGAAGGCCATCATAATGTAAATTAAAGCTCATTAAAAAAGCTTCACGATAAAGTTGACAGATTTTTCAAAAATTTTTTCAATCAAGTTATATAAGAAATAATAAGTAAAAGTTTGAATTGTCATCATTTTCATAACTATAAAATGCTATAACTCATGAACTAATTGATCGATTGAGCTCAAATTTGAACTTGACTTTCATATTCGTCTGAAGATTGAGTATGTTGAGTTTGGAAAAGATCCATTATGGATCCGCATGAAATACCAAATTAATAATTATTCATTTATTGATTATAATAAAAAAGGTTCACCGTATCATGAACATATCATATACATCTGTGTCATATGAGGTTAAGTCGACCATATTTTTATTATGATATTTTGCTAACGAAGAATCCGAGTTTTTTAACTCTAGACTGGTCATCTCTTTCTTAGTTTCTCGCTCGCACTATAGCGAGTCTCTATAGGTTGAGTAGTTGTTAGGCGGCGTCACGCTCATCTCGCGAACAGTCTAGGGTTAAAAATCACTATTTTTATTAATGTAGGAAAAAAACTTTGGTATTCTCCCCACATGTATACAAGTTTCTTTACTGGAGGAAAAAATTTCCTAGGGGGAAAAAACTTTTTTTTAGTGAAGTTTTATTATATGCAATAAATTTTGTGTCGATCATTAAATTTTGTTTGACTCACGTCTTGTATGACTCAACTGTTTTACAACAAGACATAATATTTATACATAAAAATATAATAACTCGAAAGATATAATCTAATCATCAGGTTTTTTCAATGCCGAGACCATAAGCTCGAGTTTGGAGGACTTATTTTATTTTATTCGAAACTAATACTTCTCAACGGTTGGTTAATAAGTAAAGTAACTTGGTAATTCATAAGCGACATTTCTAAAATTTGATACTAGCGAAAAATTTTTGAGTTATAAATTCGAGTTAAAAAAAAACATGAGACATCTAAATCGAAAGCATTTGATGTATTCGATGATACAACTCATTGTATATGGTGCATTGATACAGTTCAAGATTAGAAAAGTAGCTTCAAACTCAGGCATATCTAGTACACATCGTTTACCTGATTATGTCAAACCTATTCATTACGCTATTAAAATAATGCCTCTCCTGAAAGAAGATAATTGGACTTATGATGGTGAATCTGATATCAAAATACAAATAAAGCAAAAAAGTAATTTTTTAGTTTTATATGCAAAAAGTCTTGAAATTCGCGATCTTATTACGATAGAAAATGGAAACGGAATGCATCAATCTGTTAACCATAAAGTTGACAATGAAACAGATCTTTTAACAATTACATTTCAAGAAGAACTATCTGAAGGAATTTATACTTTACATTTGAGATACCGAGGTAGAGTTAACGATGAAGCACAAGGACTTTATCGCAGCAGTTATACAGATTCTTTTGGAAAAAATCGGTAAGTTTTATTAATAATTATTGCATATACTAGAAGATATGCTCTATTGTCACAAGAATTAGGTTTTCGATTTAGCCATGTTAAATCATGCCTACTACATGAATCAGAATTCACATATAAATCAGTTTATAAATCGGTTTACCGATTATTGAACCCCAGACAATTTTTTCCGAAAGTAGAATTTTGCTAATTAAATACAAAAACATTAAAGGTATTTTTGACAGTGACGAGTGGTAAGTATGGGTTACCAAATCCAAGCTGGTTTCCCGTATGGATTTTTTTAATAGGGTAGACCGATTCAAAACCGGTGAATATTGAGAAATTTTTAAAATACAAAAAAAAATTTTTTCAAATGTAGTTTTTTTCTAAGTAACTTTTAAACAGCTTCACTGATCGATTCCAAAAACTTGCTAGCTCTTGACATCAGAAAGCACGTTGATCGCCGCCAACTCTGTCGAAATCCATTGGTTCGTTCGTGAGTTATCGTTGTCGAAAGAAAACCGAAAAAAGTGTTTTTTTGAAATTACTTTGAAATTCCTAGTTTGATCAATAAAAACTTAAACATTCATCATGAGGCTATAAAAACTGCATTGAATGCCGCAAATGGCGTGGAAATCAGTTAATTTATTCGAAAATTATTGCGGTTTGAAAATTTCAAAAATAGTTTTATTAAATTTCTATCAGACTATCGAGTTCGGAGAGCTATAGAAAAGCTATCTCTTTGACCTTGGGGAACTCAAAGGAACATAAATTGTAATTTTGAGCTCGTGCAATTTTAAGCGCTTAAGTATAGAATTCACCGAAAATTGCAGAGATGGCCTTTAGGGTCAACCGTTTTCCTAATTTTGAACTTTCTTTTAAGAAAATCGAAAATTTTTGAAAATCGGGAAGTCATTGAATTTACCCCGTTCTGCAAAAATTGAGTTTTCATCAAATCTCGACGTTTTAAGGTCACAATAAGCTTCCCTGACTACCTTCGCGATGTTGTCACTACGTTTGTATATACCACCTCGATCGCAACAGATCCGGTCAAAATCGGTTGATTCAAAAAGTGTTTTTTCGGAATTACTCTGAAATTCCTAGTTCGATTAATTCAAACTTGAATATTTATTGTGAGTGTAACGAACGAATTAATTAAAATCATGAAAAACTCCTCAAGCGCGTAAACCGGGTACCTATTTCATAACCCAGCATGAAGTCGTAAACAATTTTATGGGTTTTCTAACGAAATCGGGCGTTGCCTTTCTAAAATTCTTGAAAAGACTGGGGCCCGATCGCAATAGAGATGACACCATATTGTTACAGTTTCATAACCAGAACAAACCTTGAAAAGTGATCGAATCTAATTTTTAGATCGCATCATCACATGGGACAAATCATATAAAAGACCGAATTTTCGATCAACTAATCAGTCCAAGTTTACTCTTAGTAGTGCCCAGTTTCAAGTTTTGTTCTGCTGGCCCAGTACTTGTACTCCGGTTCCTCACCGTTAGAGAAGACCCTTCTGGTTTACCTGGTACACCCTGATCCGGTCAAAAAGTTACCATAAACCTAAAGACATCCAATTTATTGCGGCCCGACTCTAAACCCAGATATTGCACTATCTGCAAGTTTTGAGAGTCTTACCACAATAGAGTAACAATTTCAATCGGCACCTTAAAAAGAGAATCATTATTAATTATTTTTCAAACTAAACCTGGTTGTATTAAAATTAGAGAAGGTCAAGTGCATTTTAAATTAGACAAACTTCTCTCGAGAGGTGATTACCGCCCGCTGCTTACTTTCACAATTTAAGTTCCCGAGTTGATATCTATCGCCACGCTTCTAACTCACTATTACATTCGTATAGTAAAAGGGACAGCAATAAAGTATCTATATCTTTACCGCTCGAGATATTCAGGTACACGGTAATAAAAGAAGGTAAACACTTCTATTGTTGTCTTCAAAACAACAATTACATAATAAAGATTAACTGTCGATCGTGACATGAGACTCAATAATAAATTGCGTCGAATGCAGCCAACCGCGTGCAAATCCGTTGATTCATTCAAAAGTTATTGCGGTTCGAAAATTCAAAAAATAGTGTTCTCTGAAACTTCCGTAAGACTTTTTAGCTCGAAAACATAGAAAAGCTATCTCTTTGAGCTCGGAGAGCTAAAATAACATATAAATTGTATTTGTAAGCTCGAAGAGCTCAAAAACGCCATAAGTGCAATTTTAAGCGCCAAGGTATGGAATTAGCCTGAAGTTGCACTCTATACATAATAATGTATAGAGTGTGTAGAGCCTTTGAGTATTTCTATCTAACTACTTTATAGCATGGCTCTTTTACAAAGAAATATATTTAAATTACCGTCAGCTATTTGAATGTCATTTAGAATTTTTGCTGGTTGCGTTGCGTTGAGGCGATATAAGGGAAGATTATTTGCGACTACCTAGATCTAATTATTGTATGTATGATAACTCTTTTCTTGTTCGTGGTATATGCATCTGGAATGCGCTGCCAGCCGAACTTACAAAAGCCGAAAGTTTCGAAATATTCCGTAGACTGTGCTATGATTATTAATTTTAAAATTATTGATCTGCTATATTAAACGTTTATTACCGCTGGATTGTTAACTTCCCGCGAAAGAATCAATGATTTTCAAAAAATCGGGAAGTTATTGGTTTTACCCCGTTTTGAAAAAATCGAGTTTTCATCAGATCTCGACGTTTTAAGGTCCTAGGAAGCTTCCCTGACTATTCCTGAGAGGGTGTCACTATGTCTGTCTGTCTGTGTGTGTGTGTGTGTGTGTGTGCGTGTGTGTGTGTGTGTGTGTGCGTGCGTGTGTGTGTGTGTTTATGTATGTAAACCTCCCATAACCGCTAATTTTATACTTAAGCGCTCAAACATAATTTTTAATGTCATTTTGAGCTCTCTGAACTTTAAAGTCTAATAGGACTTTATTAAAACACTATTTTTTGAATTTTCAAGCCGCAATAATTTTCGATTTTTGAAAATATTTGATTCTTCTAGTGAAAGTTGAAAAACTGATTGATTTCGTGAATTTTTACGCAATTTATCGTGTTTCAAACAGATAAAAGTGTTGATTGATAGGAATTCTCTTTCAACTATTTTGATATTTTTTTCTGGATCTATTATCTTCAATTGATTTTTACCAGTGACAGAATTACTCTCCATTAAATCATCTTTCGAATATTGCGCTAATTGAATAGACCACGTGGATGACCAATCGTGTGATTCATTAAATTGTTGCGAAACTGAGACAAAATAAATTTTTCGATCGTCAAGCAATCTCTGATACTTCGCATCATGACTTGTGAATTTTGGATTTTGTTAGGGCTTCACAAATTTTGACTCGATTTAAAAAAATTATAAGTAATACAAAACCAAGGCGAGATCGTGACAAGACAGAACAAGATTGTATTGCAAATTACTCATTTTTCAAGATCAATACGACTTAAATCTTAAAGTCAAAATCAGATGTACTTACTGTTTACAGGAACTTTATTGATGGTCAGATCCGTGATTTCAGGGCAGCTGTTAGCGCCTGTTCCTTGATTGGGCCCTGTGGTTGGTTCTCGTAGCGGATGGAGTTAGATGGATTTGGGCTGCTTATTCTAAGGGCTTCTCATTTTGTGAAATAATGAACTCAAATGGAATTTCACTTCTTTTTATAATTGATTTTTATAAACACCAAAACTTTTACACTTTCACAAATTTATTTAATCGAAATTATGTTAATGAATTTTATTTATTTGAGTTAACGTCCTCCAGTCCCCCGTAGGGTAAAGTGCGCAAATTTAGCTTTAAAAGATATTTAGTTAAAAGATATTAAACTTATAGACCGAACTCTCGTCTAAGTGCAGGGCAAATTAGAACTTTGAGAATTCCGTTCTCTAGATTTCTTACTGGTCAAAATCTCGCCTAAGTGCAGGGCAAATTAAGAATTTGAGATTTGACTCTCTAGATTTTTATCTACTTATCGAAATCTCGCCTGAGTGAAGAGCAAATTAAAACTCTGAGAATCCCGACTCGTAGACAATTGGGTTTTTGAAAAAAATTTTTTTTTGTGATAAATGGAAAGATTATATATTAGTTTTATAACAAAACTATTTTTTTTTTTTTTTTTTCCAATCCAGTCGATGAAATATGGGCAAAGTATCTTCAAAATAAAAAATAAAAAATTTGGCAAAGTTGAGTGTAATATTTAAATTTATATTCTAACCAACGACTCGACTATTAATTAAAAATCTTTTGATCTGTTTTCGAAGTAATTAAGCTTCCTGTGACTTACGATTGTTGGACTTAAAATCCCCAATTTGACTGGTAGAATTAGTTCAATGATGCATTGTAGTGGATTGGATGGATAGCCGCAATATTTTGTAATATTAAAATTAAAAAAAATACTAATCGGCTTACAGTCGAGTGCTCGCATGCAAAATCGTGTCTGAGCCATTTTAAAATAAACATCCATGGGGAAAGATTTGATAATGCTGATTTTGATGATGGGGTGTCCCGTGTTCGAACGCGAAAACCGCGTGAGTTAACACGCGATCCTCGTTTGGTTGCTGAAATGTTCGGCGACTGGTACTGCATGAAATTGCTGTGGAAATACACCAGGGAGCTGAGTAGGTGAGGGTAGGAGTAGGATATTGGTGGGTTAAAGGGTGTTAGATGATAGAGAGGGCTTTAGTATTGGGTAGCACTGAGAGAGATACAGAGATAGAGACGGAGATAGAGAAGGAAATTTGAGTTAGGGGGTTGGTTAATCCATTAGTGGTGGAGCAAGGCGCATATAGAGCATATCTACTGTAAATAGGTCTCTGTACTTGTGTATGTATATGTATGTGTGTATGTATATGTATTACGGCTTCTCCATCTATATATGTTACTGACCACAATAGGGATTGACCCGAGACGAGAGTACGAATGCAATGCACGAATTGAAATGTATGGGTGCTGGTTACAGTTGCTCGGATCGGGCTTACGCTAATGAACGCTGAGAATATTTGGTTTAAATTCGTTTTAGTGCCTCTTTATTCTTCTTTATACGTAACGAATGTACGCTTACGCTTCCATCGTCCTTTTTTGTTTCCAGTTTACAAGGTAGAAATTTTTTCAACGCGAAAACGTATTTTTAATGAGATGAATTTTTAATTATTGCTGGATTTATTCAGAGCATGAGAAAAATTATGAATATAATAAGTGTTATGTATCTTTTTAAAAAAATTTTCATTATCTTACATCTATCTTTTCACGAAATTCGTCAGCCTTTTTTGTTATTATTCCTACAATTTTATTATAATTATTTTTAAATGAATTCTTTAGTTAACAAAAATTTATTTTTTTTTTAATTAACACGAGATTATTCGAATTCTTATGAACAAATTTAATATAAGTTGTAGATCAAGTTATTGTTCATTATTTTCATCAATGGATACTATATATGAATAATAAGATTAGAAAAATTATATATAAAAAAAATGGACCTTTACATTTAAATCTTGTAGCAATAAATGATATTTTTTCTATTCACCGGAAGCAAAATCCGAACAAAAATCCCCGACGCTTCATGTTTTAGTTCTTAACAGATTAATGTTCTATAATTCTTTTAGTT
The DNA here is from genome assembly GCA_000956155.1 of Cotesia vestalis. NCBI lineage: Eukaryota > Metazoa > Arthropoda > Insecta > Hymenoptera > Braconidae > Cotesia > Cotesia vestalis. Next base: position 15,332 of record JZSA01002112.1, read on the forward strand.
TACAAAAAAAAAAAATAAGTGGTAATATTTCAGTTTAAAACGCGCACATTCGTTAAATCTTTTATTAACGATATAAATTTTTAAAAAGCGCTTTTGTTGAAAGCTCCGATTAATTCATTTTCAACTTCGACGACTTAATCCTCCGTCAATGTTTTTAATATTCCATTATGACACTAGCAACTTATGAATAATGTAATGATAATAAGTAAGCCGAGGAATATTTAATACAATAAAAAAGATTTTTAGAAGGTACAAAAGCTTAAACCTTTTTTGAGAGAGCATGAATAGACAATTTGTTTTATTATTTATTATAAAAGAATTTATGAATTATGTTTGTCCAAGGATTCAGGATGTATGCTTAAAACATTAATATAAATATATTTATGTGGACTCTTATAAAGACAGAGGAATAAGCTGGATTAAGTGCCAAGTCAGGAAATTGAGAGAAAGCAACAGTAGCAGTGTTGTAATGGTCCCTTAGGACGTAGGAGGATGAATTAGGTCAGAGTTTCATTCGTAAATTGTTCATGTTAAGCCTTTTCGAGAGACCAATCTCACGAATTTCTTTTCACTTTGCTATCATGTGATGTTAAAATGCTATCTAATATCTTATCTAGTATTTTATAACTGGTACAAATGCGTTCAAAAAGATGTTTGACGTCTTGGTATATTAACACACAGAAGAATTAATTATAAAATATGCTTAGATTTTTGTTAACTTCTACTGTTTCAGATAGTAATTCGGACTTCGGGGTGGACAGAAAAAAATTCGTTTGAATTAAGTAAATAATTTTGAAGAATTTCATCTTTTTGGTTTGAGTTGAAAAATTCTTAAACTAAAAAATTTTTCTTGGCTTAAGTAAATTTTACTTGATTCAAGAATTTTTCGTCTTGATTCAAGACAATGAGCTTCTTCAAAATTATTTTCTTTGTTCAAGAATTTTACTCTTGATTCAAGTTAATTTTCTTTCAGCGTGGCATTTTAATTTTTTTACATTTATTTAGCTGTTTATTATTTATCATATTATTATAGTAAATTTTTTTGTGCAAAAATCGAATTTTGCTTTGAAAAAATTAAAAGAAAATTGATGTAAAACTATTTTTTACTATTTAGATCTGTTTACTTTGAAGAAAATTAAAATTAAAAAAGAAGTTGATTGAGTTTTTAACATCTTGATATTTTCTAACTTAATATTGTACTTTCATATACTTGATATTTTATAAATTTGAGATAGAAAATTGAGGATTGAGGACAGGGGATAGGAAGCAATTGAAAATATTAAAAATAATAATGTTGAGTGCAATGAAGTGTAATGAGAAGTTTGAAAAAGGGTAGGACTAGCACGTTTGCGGCTTTTGTCTCTGGGACACAATATTCAACGCACGTGCCTTATGTCAGAGGCTCGAGGGGTTGCCGCAGGTGGTGAAGCTGCAGGAGCCACTTAGTTTTCCTCTACAAACATCATCATGTATATAGTTTACTGCAAAGTTCGCTAGTTATACTGTCTTTCTTTTCTCTTGACTATATGAAAATGTACACATGCATGAGCGAAGAAACTTTATACGTACTACCAGTTAATGAGAATAAGTATGGCTTTTAAATCCTTTAAACATTCAAACAAAAGCTCAAGTTACTCAAGTTTTTTTTTATAAATCAACTTGCAATTAACATTTTTCATTTTCATTTATATTTTAACGGTACCTGTATTAAAACAATTTTCATAACTATCTCATGACTATTAAGACAATTTATGAATTGATACTTTTAAAAACAAGACTTAGCTGTTTATTTAATAAGCTTTAAATGTTGAAAGCTTCATTAAAAATTGATAGAAAAATATATGCGGGTATTTAAATACTTTATCGCTAATTATCTTTGAAGTATATTGAATTTATTGATTTAGTAATGCACTTAATATAATGAAAGATTCATATCATATAATGAACAATAGCATAATTGCTCAATTATAGATTGAAGATATTACGTTAATTGATTTAATTTTTTTTATTTTTAATAATTTACTGAACTATATTTAGTTTATTTAAAAATTTTTAATTAAAAATTTATTTTAAAATTAATTAAGGGGTTGGATATCGATCATGATACCTTCATATTTTGATCTTACAAAAGAAATCTTTATAAAACAAATTTTCAACAATGCTAGTAAATATTTCCTCAATTCAAATTTAATAATCAATTTATAATCTTTTTCTTTCTACACAGAAAAAAAAATTTTTTTGAACCAAGAAAATTGTAAGGAAGACCGAAGTTATTTTGAAGCACGAAAAAATTTTCTTGGCTTAAAAAAATTTAACTTCGTTCAAGAAATTTTCAATCTTCCTTAAGATTTTCTTGATTTAAGAAAATTTACGCTTGACTCAAGACTTTATTCTTTCTTTCTGTGTATTATTTATCTTTTGTTGATATCATTTGCAAATAAAACTTATTTTGTTTACACATAAATTTATCTACTTTTTCTATTACATTTCTATCAGTGTCAGAAATCGACTTCTAAAGAACAAAATCATGATAGATGTACATACTTTTCCCATATGTACGCAACACGTACATGAATACATAGGGTAGTAAAAGTTTGTAACACATCAAGTCAGTGTTTACCATAAGTTTGAGTAACGCGCATCCAAAATAAATATACATATATATAATATAATATAATATAATAGAAGTTACTACAGATGTATTAAGGATGATCTGTATGCCTGCTCACGCACCATTTTCAGCCCTTCATAATGTATAACACATCTTCCTCTTTTACTTACTACATCACTATATACCATACATATTCCACAGTTGACTCTATGCACGTACTAGCAGGCACTCCCTTCACACCATATATTTTGTTTTTCATTTTATAATGTCACGAGGGAAAAAAAATTTACACTTTAAATTCCGCGTTAAAGTGCTGATAGAAAAGATTTCATGTTCTGTGTGCGTTATTTAATGAATATAAAAGTTGTTTTTGGAAGAGTAAAAATAAAAAAAATTTATAAAGTTTAAGCTGTGAAATAATAATTTTTATTTCACCATTAAAACCATGTAACTTTTAAATTAATAATACGACTCGGTTAAAACTTTTTTGCATAACAGTAATTACAACATTAATTTTGTACTCATTTATAAAAAAATAACTGAGCAAAACAAATTTACATTTACCATTAAATTAATCTTGATGGCTCTTTGTCCACTTTTGATGGTACTTGTTATTTTTAAAAAATGCAATAAATATTATTAATAACAAGTATGAACATGAAAGGTCATGCTCATCAACGCGATTATAATATAAAACAACAATAAATTTTTAAAATAATTAGAGCGAGAGTTGTAAAAGAAAGAAAAGCTTGAGCTTTTGTCGACTCTACTGCTTAGACTTAATCTTTTAAAACACAAGAAAATATCTCTGTTGAAAAGCTACTTCATTTTTAATTTTCATTACACATTCTCTCAACCAAGCATTCTAAGTCTCTTTCAAGTTTAAATCGTGACCTCAATACATTTTTCTTGAAAATGTTAACATCAATCTAAAAAATAAAGTTAAAAAATTTCCATCTTTAAATTTTATAATCTAATAAATTTACAATTACATCTCGAATCTTAAAAAAAATCTAATTAAATATGATAAACAATAAATTGTAGTTTTTTATTTGATTCAATAAAACTCATAACTTCGCTATGATTAACTTAATGTTATTATGTCAAATTTACTTTGCGATTAAATATGTTTAAATTTATGAGAGCCTAAATCAGTTAAAAAATTCAAAGCGAGCGCAAAACTTGAGAGCTAAATTTCTAAAGGTCAAGATATTTTTTACTCAGCATTATAAAGTAGTCCTTCAAACTAATTCAATCAACCTAACAAAATAACTCAATCAAGAAAATAAATTACCTGGGCATCAGAAAGGATGCGCCTCATCAAGGCCAAGGTGGGGTGCGTTGAAGCTCCATCTTCACTGGCAAGTCCTTCACCCTCTTTGCTCAATCGGTTCAGACTCTTGATGACTGAAAAACACAAAATCAATAAGCAACCTACAAAAGCTTTCGATAAATATTAATAATTGGCTTTGCTCTCTGATTAATTAAACCTTTGTAACCATCAACAAAAAGCGTAATAACAATCACCGTAATTAAATCTTAGAGATAAAAGTTTTGCAAATTACTTCACACCATCACCAGTTATTAAAATACAGGAGTTTGAAAATTTAGAAAATCGTCTTTCATCAAACTTTCATTAGACTTTTGAGCTCGAAGAGCCCAAAAGCATAGAACAGCTATCTCTTTGTGCTCGGTGAGCTTAATCTACTGGAAAACCGATTTTTTTTAGCTCGAAGAGCTCAAAAATAGCAGAATCATTACATTTCTGAGCTCGGAGAGCTCAAACACATCATATATAAACGCTTGGTGTTAGAAATTAGCGGGAAGTTGCAGGGATGGCCTTTAGGTCAACCGTTCTCCAGATTTTTGAGCTTTGTATAATACAAGTTTTATTTATATGCATAATTAACAGGTCACTACTAGTAATGACTATATTTGTTTTAATTTCATTCTTATATGTATCAAAAACTCTGGACTTCATACACTAATTATAAATGTATATTTGATGATGATTCTGAGGGAGCCTAGGCTCCAGAATCCAATAAAATTATTATCTATCTATCTATCTATCTACAGTTTGTGCGAAAGCACAATAATGTGACTCATTATTTCACACTTCCTGACGTAAGATTCTGACGTAAAAATACGACGTAGTTATGACTTCAGTATTATATCTCAATGGCATTTGTGATGTCTGATCATGATAATGACATCATTATGCCGTAAAAGTGATGTAAAAATAAGATCTCAGAAAAAAATATGAAATCAAAATTTGGAAACCGGTTGACCCTACAGGCTATTCTGGAACTTTGCGTTTACTTTAGAGCCTAACGCTCGAAAATCTATTCATTATTTGAGCTCTTAGAAAAAACCGTGGGGTGCATGGTGTCAATAGTTAAAAATATTTTATTGACAGATATGAGTAGAATGATTATCATTTTGATAATATATTAAAAAGCACCACACGCTTTTTTTATAATGAAATAATTTTTATTTCATTCACACTATTATTAATTTATATTTCTTAAAATTTTTAACACTATTCTTAATTTGAATTTATTAAAAATTATTTTCTATTTTTTCAATTCGGTTTTCTATAAAAAGCGTGTTTTTTAAATTTTTCAAACTATTATTTATTTTCTACTTTTTAGTTTGGTTTATTTATAAAAGCGTGATTCTTTATTTTTTTTTTAAACTATTATTTGTTTTGTTGAATTAAAAATTCTCTTTGGTGTTCGAAAATTTGTTAACATTAGATAAATCGACTAAAAGTAATAGTTGAAAATAAACATTCCTGCTTTATCGATTGTAGAGAAATTTGTAAAAAAATCAAAATTAAAATTTTTGCCTTATCGACTATAGATAAAAATTATATAAATTAACAAAAATTTTATTTTACAAATTGAAAAATGGAATAATTTTATCAAATTAGTGTATTTTTATCGGTCCTCGATAAATCTACAAAGTTTGAACGAAATCTGGCGTTTTTATAAAATATAGATATTTGACGATAACTCACGAAAATTTCATTAATTTCTCTTTAACGGTTAATTTGTAATCTTTTTTTTTAACTAAAAGTACTCAAAATTTTCATTGTAAAAAAAAATTCTGTTAAAATGAAAATTTCAAAAATCGTTTAGAGGATTAATTTTGTCATTGTAATTACTTGAGAAAAAAATATATATACTTAATTTTCAGGATCATGTAAAAATTATAGGGTCCACTTAACGTCATCTTGCTCCTATATTATTTAAATGGAAAATTGAAAATTAGCAACAGGCACTACTTAAGGAGATCCATGTGAAGTAGTTAAATCTTGAATATTTTCTGAAAATTTGTAAGTTTAATGTACGCAGCCTAATAATTAGTAAAAAAATTAGGAAAACAGTTCACCCTAAAGGCCATCCCTGCAACTTCCCGCTAATTCCATACCTGAGCGCTTAAAATTGTACTTATAACATTAAATATAAAATTGTCGTTGATGAAAATACGACGCCAAGATACTTTGGAAAGATTAAGTGAACAGTTTGGAATGAGTGTCAGCAATGCTAGTATTATTTTTAATAAAATAGTCCCTGCATTGGCACATTTATTAAAAAAACTCGTTTATATGCCGAAGTCTAGTAATATAAAAAAAATACTACCGATACCATTTAGAACTTCATATAATCATGTGATTGCTATTATTGATGCATTTGAGATACAAATTGAAAAACCAAGTGATCCAGAGTACCAATCTTTAACTTGGTCAGAATATAAAAAATGTAATACTTTAAAATATTTAATATCTTGTACACCAGATGGCTTTATAAACTTTATATCAAAAGGATTTGGAGGTCGAATTTCAGATGAACTATTATTCCAAGAAAGCGGATTATTGGAAGAGCTACCCGAGGCTTGTGCTGTCATGGCCGATCGAGGATTCAAAAACATTGTTCAACTTCTTGACGATAAAAATATTGAATTAATTCGACCACCTTCAGTTAATTCTGGAGTAAAATTATCACAATCTGACGTGTTACAAGGCAAACGAATCGCTGCTCTACGTATTCATATAGAACGCGTTATTGGAAGAATAAGAGAGTTTGATTTTCTAAAACCTCATGCGGTTGTTAATCATAATATGTTACCTTTAACAGATAATATTGTTGTCATTGCTGCAGCACTTGTAAATTTACAAGCGCCTATAATTTTTACTTAAGTTTAAGAGTATTTGTATTATAAAATAAATTACTAAGTGTCTGTTCTATTTAAGCTAATATATTTATTATTTATTGTAAAAATACATCAAAATATAATTAATAACATTAATTAACTTTGTACAGATTTTAATAATTTTGGAAATATATTTTTGGACCAAAATACTTGACTATTTTTAATTAGAGCTTGTGTATGTGCATAATCATATTTTAATTTTTTAATGTAAATAGTTTTATTTTCTTCAAAATGTGGATCAGCAACACAAAAGATACCTTCTTTTTTACCAGTCAATAACATTTGTAGTTGCATTTGGGCATTACACTTCAAGCTGACTTTACCTTTTGGTAGAAAAATATCCAATGATTTATGACCGGTGGGACATTTTACTTCAACAATGGCATTGCTTGTCATTCCATCAGGAGATGCTGCAAAAATCGGATAACTAGGTATAATAATTTTGTAGGTTCAACGTTATCACTCTGGAATAGAGTATTTAATTGAGTGACTAGTTTTAACTCGGTTCTTAAAAAAATCAGAAAAGCCTTATACGGCGCACGTGACATAGTATCATACAATACTGATGCTGAATAGCATTCTTTTTCATTAATTAGAAAATAAGTCTTGAGTTCTTGGGTCTGATTTAAAACAGTATTAATCGCATCATATCTTGCAATCCAACGTGTACCACTTAAGCCTTCAATTTTTTTAGAATTTCTACTATCATTCATTGTTTCATAGAAGTCTTTATTTTTTTCTATGTGCTTTGGACTATTCGAAAAATAATCATGCGCTTCTCGGACAAAATGTTCAAGTCTACTTGGTAAAGTAGCAGCTGCATTCTCAGCGCATAGATGAAGCGAATGGCACACACATCTCATGATTATTGTCTTTTAACTCACGTTTAAAAAGAGCAGTAACAGAAAGATTTTTTCCGGTCATAACGTTAGCACCATCAACACCAATCCCAACCATATTTTCAATTTTCAAATTGTCTGCGACTAACTGTGATCTTATTGCGCCATGGATGGTTATTGCATCACAATCAACGGCTTTAATTAGTCGATAGAACGTTGTCACAATCTGTTTTTTTTTTTATTGAAAAAAACCGAACCATGATACACAGGGATTTTTGGGTAGAAACGTCAGTACTCTCATCTATAATAATAGAGTACGGAGAATCTCCAATCTCTCTAATCAATTATTGCGGCATACATGGGCTAAGTACATTTTTTATTAGCATAGTACATTTTGTTCTGTGAAGCTTCAATTTTGACAAGGTATCCGACAGTGGATCGAATTGCGGCAACATGCTAACCATATGATCGACGGTTTTGAGCGAACAATGTTCAGCAATAAATGCGACAATCTTCAGTTCAGCAATCTTTATTTTCTCAGTAACAACTGGTTTAAAGGTTGAGTCCAATTTTTTAGTGGTAAGCGCTGACTTCTCTTTCAAATTACAATTTTGATGCTTGTTGGTTTTTTAATGATCGATTAAGCCTTTTCAATGAAATTTTAGAGATATGCGACAATACTTGCAGTATGCTAAGTCTGATACTCCAGAAGGGTCAGGTCCAATCTAATCTGCAAAAAAAATACTATATCAGTTTATTCGTTTTTGTGCTAATTATTTAAAAACAAATATAAACAAAAAAAATCGTGATTAAAGAAAATAATGAACAAAGTTTTAGTCAATTTTTGAAGATTATAGTAGCGTTAAAGTGTATTGATGCCATGTGAAAAAAAAAACACACACACACAGATGAGACATCATGGAGATAATGATATTTGTTAAGAAAAAAAATTAGAAAACTATAAGATTATTAATAAACCAATGCCATTTTTATTTCATGATTATAAAAACTTAATCCATTCTATTTATAAGACACACATTACCTAAATTATTTATTTCCATTGAATAATTTCGGCACAGCTTCCTTATGAGCTTTATCGAAAGTCCTGGACAATTAAAATTGCTTATTTCAGATTATACTAAGATCAATGACATTCAACAATTTTTTAGATTTTTATAATAAGTAAATTATTATCTAAAAAATTCCAGATGTAGAAATTTAAAAAAATTAAGTGCAATATCTTAGAAATTTTTTTAGTTCTATTTAAATTAATAAAAAAAATATAATAATTCTTAAACGTCTGTTGATTCCAGTGTCATATCATAATTATAATAACATTAATTCATACATACCTTTCAGTTCATGATCTTTTTCCCATTTAGTGGTATATTTTCGAGAATAGCCAGAAACTTTTTCTCCCTTTGGCATTTTAAACCTGGTATTTTATATTTGGTTTTTGTTTTCAAAAAAAGATAGTGCACAATGCAAAAACTAACAATTATAACTGACTGTTTTTAGCTGTCAGCTGTTAAGAGTATAATAAACAATGCATACAGTGTCATCTATTAAAATTGGAAACAGTCAATCGATTTAAATTTTTTTATTTTTGTTGATGTACGTAGAAAATTTTTAAAAAATACAAATAAAATTTTATCCCTAAAAATATCCCCAAAAACTTTCAGTCCATAAAAAAATCCCTGTATAGATTTTTTCCCCCTAAATTTGGGGCGAAAACACCGGAGTTGGCATCACTGCCAAATCGAACGAAATTTAAGAGTTTCATCAAACTCAGATTTCCTGAAAATTTAAATTGATTCGGACCGGTAGATTTCAAAAAAACTCACAAAATCCCCAAAAAACTAAGAAAAATTTTGTTTTCGAATGTGGTTTTTTTGGGAATAAGTTTTGAACGGCTTTACCGATCAATTCCAAAAACTAATCAGTTCTCAACCTCAAAAAACAACGTCGATCGCCGCCAGTCTGGTCAAAATCGGTTGATTCGTTCGTGAGTTATCGTTGACGAAAAAAATCGAAAAAAGTGTTTTCTTCTGATAACTCCGAAACGCTTCATCAAATCGTTTTTGTTTGCTCAAAATTTTTTATAATGCTCAAAAAACTACAGCGATCGCCGTCAACCGTTAAAAAATCAGTTGATTCATTCAAAAGTTATAGTAGTTTGAAAATTTTAAAAATCGTCTTTCATCAAACTTTCATTAGACTTTTGAGCTCGAAGAGAACGCTTCATCAAAACGATTTTGTTTGCTCAAAATTTTTTATACAGCTCAAAAAACTACATCGATCGCCTTCAACCGTTAAAAAATCGGTTGATTTATTCAAAAGTTATAGTAGTTTGAAAATTAAAAAAATCGTCTTTCATCAAACTTCCATTAGACTTTTGAGCTCGAAGAGCCCAAAAGCATAGAACAGCTGTCTCTTTGTTCTCGGTGAGCTTAATCTACTGGAAAACCGATGTTTTTTTGGGCTCGAAGAGTTCAAAAACAATAGAATCATGACATTTTTGAGCTCGGAGAGCTCAAAAACATCATATAGAAACGCTTGGTGTTAGAAATTAGCGGGAAGTTGCAGGGATGGCCTTTAGGTTAACCGCTTTCCAGATTTTTTTTAATTATAACAATTCCGTACTTAGTTCCATTCTTTGTTTTATTACACGAATAAACGTAACCGTCATCTAAATAATGATCCAAGTGAATCATCGAACGAATATTGAGAGCCATGACTCAATACACTAATGACACTTTATTTTTTTTTTTTAGCACAATTGAGGAACTTCAATAATCGTTTAGGCTCTACGAAGAACTGCGGCATACTGTGGTTCGGCAGTTGATCACTTGTTGTGTTCGAGCAACAACCAACCCCTACCATTTTTTTTTGTTCTTCGGCGCGCTTGTGTTTTGTTCAGATACTCAAGTCGGCTACCCGAATTTTATACTGGACATTTAATTTTCACTGCCAGTGTTACTTGTATGAAAGTGAAATTGGCAGACGTCTAACAGTTATTCGAATTTTTATAACAAATCAATTATTATAAAAAGAATATTTAAAAAAATTCACACTTATAATTTTTTTTAATTTCTACAAGTGAAATTTTTTCACTAAATTTTTTTTTTTAATTAAATTGTTATAACAATCTTAAAAATTGTTAGATGTCTGTCAAATTCAGTATTATTTAATTTTATGTGTTTCTGTCGGAATAGGAGACGCACTGGATATTGTAAAAAAGACAATGAAGAAATTATAGTAAGACATTTCTTAGCCGTGATTCTATATTTAAAGTATTAATAATTTAGAAAAAGTTTAGATATAATTAATTGTAAACAACATAAATATTGCTTTTGTTTTTAATCAAGGGCTCCACTATTAGTTGACCGTAAGAATTTGAAGGATTTATTTATTCCTATTCTTTTATCCCTTTATCGTAGCAGATTTAAAAAATAATTTCAAAAGTAATAGAAAATATGTATTACAACTAAATAAATTTATTTTTAAAAAGAATAAATAACAGTCTCGTTTGTCATTAAAATTGTATAAACATTTTTTCGTGGAGTACCATCCAATTTTTTTAAATCTTCTAATAGTTTGTTTTATGCGTAAGCCTGAGGTACATTGACTGAAACGAAGGCCATTTTTACGGGCTGTCGAACGAAACTGTACACACAGTCAGACATCGCTGAAATGAAATAAGAGCTATTTCGATATCTACCATTTAATACTTACAGAAGTTTAAAAAATAACATTTCTTTGATTTAATAGCTTATTTATGTACATATTATTTTTTTATATCAATATAAAATAATATATTAATTAATATATTTTTCCATGTCTTTAAAGCAGAATTATTTTGTTATAGAAAATATTCAAATTTAACACACACGGACATGTAATTAAATGAAAAAATTTTTTAATTATTGCAATCATTCTATTATGAAATATTCAGAATTTATTGTGAAAGATACAATTTTTGTAGTAAGAAAAAAATCACCATAAAAATTTTCTTTTAAATATTTTTCATGATTTTTTCAATCACTTGATTTTTGTAATTATTGACATATCGTTAAATTAAGACCTAAATATTTATTATATTACAATTACTGGCATAGCGGCTTTAAACGAAAAAATAAAAGTGAAAAATGCAAAATCTTTTTACATTCTGTGAAACGTTATCTTTTTAGGATTTTATGAATCAGTATTCGGCACTTCTCTATTGATTTTAATCTCTTTGTAATGGCCTTCGTCTCATCAACTTGACAAAAACATACTCATACCTACAGGTCCTTGGTCTTAGCTGATATTTGAACTAGTCATAATTTATATATTTTTCAAACAAAGAAGTTGCTACTGAAAGACTTCATATCATTTCAGTTCTTCTACTATCGGTGCAGGTACTACGACGACGTTCGATAAACAACATCAATACTTTTGTATATACCACGCTTACCCTTTTTCTCGACGTTACACTGATAGAAGGATTTGTTTCTTCCCTCGCGGTCTGAAAATCACGATGGATCCACGATGGATCCATCATTATAGTGGATCTACCATGGAGCCATGATGGAACCATGCTGGATCGAGTATGGTTTTGGGCCATTCCGCCATTATGGTTCAACAGTGATTCCACGATGGATACACGGTGGAACATTAGTGATTCAATGATGGTTCCAACTACGGTATTATCGCAGAATTGCTATGTTTTCGTCGTGGTTCTACGGTGGATCCACAATGGTTCCATGGTGATCTCACTGTGGTCCAAACTTCGGTTGATTTGTGGTTTTACTGTGGATCCATTAGGGATCCATTGTGTATCAATCGTGTATCCAATGTAAATCAATCGTGTATCTTTTGTGGATCAAGCGTGATATAGTTATGGATCCATTGCGGTTTCATTGGCAGTTTCATAATAAATCTATCATGGTTTCACCGTGATTTCGTTGCTTTTCGACTGTTATTTCACTATATTTACCGTAGTTTTGCAGTTATATCACTGCAATTCTACACTTATTTTTGAGACTTGTAAATGCGACGATAACATAAAAACTTCATTTTTAAGAATCTTCTCGAACTGTATGTAATTTTCAATTCTAATAGCGACAAATAAAATTTTTTTTGAAATATCACAGAATACAGAATGGTGAAAAATCTATGTAAAGTTGAAAGACGAAATCAAATACTAAAATTTTTAGAAGTTGATTGATTTTCAAACAAGAGAATTAAAAAATTTTTTTAATTAGTAGCCTCGGAAAAAAAAAGAAATAAAAGGCCATTCGGCAGCCGAAATGGAAGTAGATTTCATTTTATTACTTATTAATTAAAATGTTCTGAGACATTTTGATTATTACTGTTGCAGCAGGTCTAAAACGGCTGCAACAGTAAAAACTGTTTTTTTAAACGAACTATAAAATGAGTAATATTGAAGCTATTACCACTTCTAATTAAAAATTAAAGCTTGATAAAAGAGCTTTACGATGCAACTTACCGAATTTCAATATCTTGTCTAGTTCAGTAAATATACCAAGTTGAAGTGGTAAAAACATCAATTTTTATGATTCTCAAAAGTTCAAAATCCTGTCATTTCCAAATTACTCGCCCGATTAAGCTCATCTTCGAACTTAACCTTGGTCTTTATCGATAGATAAAGTATGTTGAGCTTGAGAAGATTCGGTTATAAATTGAAAACGCTATCGTGCTGATAAGCAGCGTTATATCGTATATATATATATATATGTATGTATACATATATAATCTTTTGAACGAACTACATTTTCTGACTCAGCTCGTCAAACTGAGTCAGAAAATGGCTAAATTTTGTAAAAGTTGCGCCATGAGGACGGCTGCAATAGTTAGATTTTTATGAAATCTACTAAAAAAATACGGAGATCTACGTTCTGTTCATATACGTACATCAAAATTTAGAAATAGAATTGATCTACTCATATATATGGAAATCTGTATAGTGTCTAAAGCACACTATTGTGTTAAATGTACGTAGATCGACATATATATACATACACATACATGATCACTCATATCTACGCCAAGGTGTACATCCGGTTGTAATCAAAATGTCTTCCTAGGGCCTCAAAATTTCGAGAACTGTATAAAACTTGCACTCTTAAAATTAGACCGAACTTTATAGCTCATTAGTTAAGATCGTGTTATTGAATCCAGTATTTTTCCACAAATACCTCCAGAAAACTTTACATTTTTACTGTGTGTGATATTTTTATAATTCTCAGAAATTCCCATTTTTATATACAGCCAGTGATTTAGTTTGCTCCTCGGATACGCGATAACTTATAGGTCAGAGAAATCTAAATTATAACATATATGAACTAAGGCACAAGAATGCCTCCTAATTAGGGAAATTAATTGCAGAAATGTTGCTCGAAACGTTTAATATTTATTTATTGCTTGAATATAGACATACGATTTACATTGCGCAATTATTTTTGAATTCAATTAGATTTATTTCAATTTCTTTTTTAATAACAGCCATAAAAATTATGTGTATATTTGTAAATCTGGCTTAATCGTATAGACATAAGAATTTGTAAATTGTTAAGCAGGTTCGAGCGTAACTTATGAGTCAAAATAATGTTAAAATTTTTTTTTACTTCCAGTCTTCCCAATATTCGTCAAAATTATTTATTTTAATTTAAAATAATTGGAACAGTTTAATAATTGATGATTTTTACTTATTTAATAAAATAAAGTAAAAAATGTCTTTCGTATTTATTACTTGCCGGATTAAATAAACAGATTATCAATTTTGGTGTAAATATATGAATTTTATATTATAGCTAAATGCAATTATGGTAAATCTTTAATAAGTAATTTTAAATATTTATCAAAATGTTTTTCTTAATTTCATCAAAATTATTTCTGCACTGTTGATCAATAATAAAGAGGATTTGAATAATTTTCGAATTGTAGTTAATAACAGGAACATTTTTGATCATCCATAAATTCAAAATAGTATTTATTACATGTACAATCTGAATTACAAAAATTATTAGTAAGCTTACAATCCCTATCTGTTTCCTAATTTTAATTTTATTTCCGACTTTTTTACATAATTTTATCAATAATTAAAAAATGGAAATATCATTCCTTTCAATTTACTATTAATTAAATAACATATCAGCATACATTTACTGCACGTAATAATAAAATCATCATAAAAAATTAAATGTAAGATCGTACAGCTGAATACATAAAAAGTTGATTTTGAATTTGATTTTATTTTTGGTATAATTCTACAGAGATGCGGTTCATCTGTGCATAAAACTAATACATATCGGTATCCATGGAACTGGTGAAGTTTTTAATGATGGTGATCACAATGAACTAAATAGTGACAAACATATGCGAAAAAAAAACTTTACTTTTTCAATATTTTGAGTGATAAAAAAATATTTTAAATGATTCAATATGTTTAACTTCTTCAATCTGTCTCCCAACAATTTGATTGTTTGATTAAATACAAATTTTGTGATGTAGTGATTAAGACGGCTGGTTTAATTAACATAGATTCCTTTACAAAAATTAAATTATTGCTTCGTGTTACTTGATGAATATGTTGAGTATTAAATGCACTTTCGACTTGCTGCATATGTTTGATAAACATTCCACCAATTACTTCATCATTATTTTCAAATTTTACTATTGTAACTATTGTACCGAATGTTCCATTGCCGTCATAAATTTGAAAGTTACAAAATTTCAAATTTTCTTCATGTCGACTTGAATATCTTACTCCATTTAGTTTCATTTTTTTGAAACACTTCATATGGATAGGATCATAACCTAGTTGATTTAACACAGCGCGTTCGTTATCTGTTGGTGGTCGTGATATACACTTTCCTAAGCCAACTATGCAATTTTTTTTATTTATGTGACTTTCCTGAATGGGCATTTTCATTTGCTTTGCAATAAACTTTTTTGTTTCTGATGATATATTTTCATCGTATAAGGTTTCAATTAAAAATTTTTGCAGAAGAAAACGCGTCGCTATTTGATTACATTGAGCATAAGAACTTGTAACGAATTCCATAATTTTTCTGTTCCAAGATTCAAACGTAAATGCCTCATGTACCCATATGGGGCCCCAATTTCTAACTACTGTTACTAAGTGTGTCAACAAATGTATATTGGAGCTCATATTCTTACGACCAAAATATTCTTCGAAAACTTTTACATAGGTTTTTAATTGCATTTCACAACGATTTAAATCCGCCAAGGTAATAGAATCACTATTTAAATAATGAACTACTTCAGATAAAAGCGCAAAGTGGTTAACATATTTTTCAGGTAATACGTCTTTTAAACAGACTGGACCGTAATCTAACCAATTACGCCATTCTGAAGCTTTCCATTTTTTATAAGTCGATATCGATCTCGGCTTACGTGATCTACACGATGGAGGTTTTATTTCTAGCAAACATTCATCTATTAATTTAATACTATCAGGACTTCCGACATAATAGGGCATTTTAGTCTTTGTAAGAAGAAGACGTGTATGTTGCCGAACAACTCCAAGATAAACTGCATGCATAGCTTCCACAATAACTCCTTTAGAAATGTCAAATTGTGGTAAAGCTACCAACGAAGAGATATTTTTTACTCCATGCTTAATTTCTTTCTTATCAAAAGCGTAAGCCATATCAGCACGTAATTCTGCATCAGATCGTTGCTTTTTATAACATTGAATTAGCGGATAAACTAATTTACCAGGTCCTAGGCTTCTACCTTTTGCATAACAGTATAAACATCCATAATATCCATTATATTGATTTAAGCAGGTCACTGCTGCTCTAGCTGGAGCATCAACGCTACATGTAGTAACAATGAATCTTGATATAACCTCTGATGAACTAGAAGGTTTCCACTTTATACCTTCCGAGTAAAGTTTCTGGATTTCATCGGTAAACGGTCTTAGAAAATGATTCATTATTGGATGTTCTTCGTCAACATAAATTCCGGCTAGAAGCATATGCTTCTTACGCGCATGTGGAGGTAGTTCATTAATTTGTGCATAAATTGGCCATGCACTTGCATTTGAAGACTTGGCAATATTACATCCGTCAGTATTAAACGTTAATGAAAAATTATACCATTTTTCTAAGAATTTGCGTGGTAAACACAATGACTTATATTCCTCTCCATCATAAATATCTTCATAAGCATTTTCATCTATTTTCGTTCTTCGAAATCTATAATTCAATGATTCGCTAATGTTTGGTAATGATAGAAGTTCTTGGATTTGGCCAGTTAAGCTTATGCTTATAAAGTAGCGTAAATTTGACTCTGTATCATTATCGTTTTTATCACAAGTGCATTCTTTTTGTAATTTATTTGTGACTTTAGACTTTTCACCCAAATATTCACGACAATCACGGCAATAATAGTGAAACGATAAAATATCGTTATTACGACCCAAAAGTTCCCAAAATTTTTCTTTTTTTGTTGGTAAAGCATTTTTATGATACGTGGACTTAATCCACTTCAATTGATCCAAAGTTGCTTCAAAAGTTAACTTATGTCTAACTGATGTAGCAACTGCAGCGAGTAAATGATCTCTAACAGTAATATTGCGCTTCGCAATTAAAGGAACTTGAAGAATTGGACTATTATTGATGGTCAAAAACGGAGTATGTTTACACGCACTACTATCATCACGATTCTCAGTATGGATACCATCATCAACATCATCATCATCATAATCTTCATCATCATCATCATCATCATCATCATCATCATCATCATCATCATCATCATCATCATCATCATCATCATCATCATCATCATCATCATCATCATCATCATCATCATCATCATCATCATCATCATCATCATCATCATCATCATCATCATCATCATCATCATCATCATCATCATCATCATCATCATCATCATCATGATCATCATCACCATCGTTATCGTCACCTCCATTGTCATCTTCAACGTCTTGGTCAACGTTATTATCAGCGCCATTATTATCGTCCTCAAAATCAACATCAGCCCTAGTAGAATTTTCATCATTATTGACGTCCGCATCACTGTTATCATTATTAATTATATGTTTATGATTATGTGTCTGATTTAAGTCCAAGAGTTCGATATTTGCATCAACATTTACGTCGTTTCCGCTGGAACACCCAGGTCTATTTGCATTTTGACAACCTTGTGTTTCTATTTGGTCGGCATTGGCTGGACTCTGAAAAAATGTTTTAAAAGTTATTTTAAATTCGAACATACAATAATAATAATCATTTTAAAATTTGAATAATAGATTTTTACTATTTAATGTGAAAATATTAAACAAAATTTATGACTGTCAGTTAGAATCAATCAATAAGTTAAAAATGATATTTAGATAACATATGCTTGAGTGATTTTAAAAACCTTGCTTGATTTTTTTACATTCCCCCAAAGAAAATTGAAAATTTTCGTAGAATGGGAAGTTATTGTTTTCACCCCGATTTTCGAAAATCGAGTTTTCAACAGATTTCAACGTTTTAAGGTCCTAGGAAGCTTCCCTGACTATTTTTACGATGGTATCTATCTGTCTTTGTGTGTGCGCGCGCGCGTGTGTGTGTGTGTGTGTGTGTGTATGTGTGTGTGTGTGTGTGTGTGTGTATAACTAATACGCTCATAACTTTTAAACGGCTTTACTGAACAAGTTAAAAAAATAACCAGCTCTTAACTTCTAAAAACTACGTCGTTTCCCACTAACTGCATCTAAATCAGTAAATTTCTTCAAAAAATATCAATTTTTTAAATTCGACAAAAGTGTTTTATTTTTTTAAATAATTACCAAATTCTTTATCAAATTAATTCTCATCATTCAATTTCATTGAAAAACTTGAAAAAATGTCTTATATGCTGCCATTCGCATTGAAATCGGTAGATACCTTACAAAAAAATTGTATTTTTTTTTTTTAAGATTTCTCAAAATCGACCAAACTTAGAATGTTTGGAAAATCTAAATGAAGTGAAATCCTTCCGAATCCTTCGAGCTCAAAGTATGCAAAATCCTGTTCTTACAGATCAAACGGCTTCAAAAACGACGTAATACACTATTTTTCGAATAATTTGCGTTTGTAAATAGAGCAAAGTTGCAGGGATGGCTTAGAGGATCAACCGTTTTACTAATTTTTTTTTATCCCATTATCCCATAAGTTTCTAATAGATACTAAATACATAGTCTCTTAAGTGCAGCTCTATAGTTGGATTCTGGCTGGCACTGAACAGTTTTCGGTAATTTAATCTAAATAATATGTATAAATCCGAACAATAACAATTTCAGCGTAAAAAATCGCGCCCAGCCCGTATATATTATAATTCAAAACGTTTGTAAAATAATTAAAAAGAAAAACTAAAATTTTGTACTTTATGAAATCGTGTGAAAAAAATGAAACTTTTAGGTTGACGGTTAATTTTGACCATTTTTTTTGGGTAGTCTATTTTACCTCAGATAACTGGTATGATTCGAAATTTTAGCAAATTAAATCATCCTATGGAACAAATTTATAATTTGACGATAATGTGAGGTTTTTCCTCATAAAATTTTTCTGAGTGTTCCATGGTACCCCGGGCATAGTGAATTGGCTCAAAAATGCATCAATACGTCCAATTCATGAGAATTTGACAAAAAACAAAAAAAATGTTTTGATTAAATTTCTGAAGGGGCTCGTTGTGCCCACCCTCACCTACGCTTCGTTATTTTCTTTACATTTTATACGAAACATGTTACGATGACTTTTTATTATCTTTATAATATATTTAGCCTAACGCTACTTACAAAATGGCTATTTTATGAGAAATTGAATTTTTGCGTTTTGTTTTTTTTTTCCTTGTGAAAATGATCTTTATACTTTTTGGCGGATTTACCAAAAAATTTTAATTTGGACAGTTTTTTTTCTTTGAAGGTGTAAACAAACCCTTTTTTCTTCAAAATAAATGATTTATTCCAGATAAATTCATGAAAGAAAATCATTTACTTCAAAACTTAACTCACTAGTAGTTAAAAAAAAATATACCTGAGTGCGGTATTACATCGATGAGCACTCAGGTATAAAGATTAAGATAGCATTTGATAAAAGTACTATTCATTTTATCTGAGAGTAGTACTGAAGTGATGACCCTCAAATCGCATCAACGTCGGTACATAGATTAAATAAAAGCTGTGAATTTTATACTTTTAACTTCAAATACTTGACCTGAACGAAACCAAGACGTGAAAGAATCACTTAAAGTGATCGTTGAATAATACTGTTGAATGAAACTCTGAATAAAATTTTTCATTCAAAATGCTACTCATTCAACTTAGATACGAGCGGTTCGCCTAGTTGACGACTTCAAAAATTACAGAAAGGAATTTTTCGTTATAAATACGTAAATGTATAGTCCAAACGGCTGGGAAATTTTAACCGTACTTTTGGAAATTCAAAAATAAATGGTCCAAATTGAACATTTTTTTTAAATCCTCAGAAAAATATACTGATTATATGTAAAAAAAAAAAATTGCAGGGAAAATCGCTTGCTTAAGAAATGGCCATTTTGCAACCCGCTTTGGATTAAAATATCTCGTAAACTATTAAAAAGTAGTCGAGACATCTTCCTAATGAAATTTAGAGGAAAAAATATTGAACAAATTGAAAAAAACCGCATCGCTCCACGATTAATAGCTTACGAAATATTAATTTTTTAATAAAAATCTGCATAGTTTCTCACGCGCGCGTTTAAATAAATAGCTATATTTCAGAGAGTACTTAATCGATTTCAATTTTTTTCTTTAGTTTTTTACCTTGTTTTATTATTAAGAAATTCAGCTAAGCTTAAAAAATTTTTTTCCAAATACTGGTTGTAGAAAACTGAATTTCAGTTTTTAACCGTTAAAAAATCCGTAATTTTGAAAAATTGCACTTTGTTTTAACCTAGTGGCTATTATATTCATTAATACACTAGGTACACTGAAAATAATACAAAAAAATAATTTTTTCATTAAATAAAATACAGTTTTAGAAATTTTTGTTTTTCCGCTTCAGATGTCAGTAAGACAAAGACAGCACGTGATGTATCGCTTACTCAAGAAGAGTCGCACATGCGCATCACAGCTGTAGAGAGGTCCGAGACGTGTTGTCTTAGTCTTACTAACTGGCCTCTGAAGCGACTTGTTTATAAGCACTCGCACGGGAAACTACAGAGTTTTTTTATTCAAAAATTAATATTTCGTAAGCTATTAAGTAGTCGTAGAGCGATGCGATTTTCTTCAGTATATTCAATATTCTTTTCTATACATTTCAATTGCAGGATATCTCAAATACTTTTTAATAGTGTACGAGATATATTAACCCAAGACGCGTTGCAAAATGGCTATTTTTAAACAATCAATTTCCTCAGCAATTTTTTTTTTCATTTGATCAGTATATTTTTCAAATTATTTAAAAAAAAAATTTTTCAATTCGGACCATTTACTTCTGAATTCCCAAAAGTACGGCTAAAATTTTCCAACCGTTTGGAATATGTAATAATTCAGTCGAAGAAGAAAAAAATTTGTGAATGCTTACAACTTCTGTTGATATGAACTGATTTTTAATGGTTTTTCTAAATTCTCTACAAAATATACAGAGAAGTAGATTAAATTTAAGGTGGCGATCGTATTTTTAACTTCCCGCTAAGAAAATCGAAGATTTTCAAGAATCGAGAAGTTATTGGTTTTACCCCGTTTTGAAAAAATCGAGTTTTCATCAGATTGATAAATTTTTTCTTTTATCCCGGGCCAATAGAATTTGTAACTTTCCGCTAAGAAAATCGAAGATTTTCAAAAATCAAGAAGTTATTGGTTTCACCCCGTTTTGAAAAAGTCGAGTTTTCATCAGATCTCGACGTTTTGAGGTCCTAGAAAGCTTTCCTGACTACTCCCGCGATGTTGTCACTATGTCCGTATCTGTGTGTGTGTGTGTGTGTGTGTGTGTGTGTGTGTGTGTGTGTGTGTATGTAAATATGTGACCCGCTTATAACTATTGAACGGCTTGACCGAATCGAACGAAACTAGTGGCGTTCCAAAGAGCATCATCAAACTTAGATTTCCTGAAAATTTGAACCGATTCGGACCGGTAGATTTGGAGAAAACTCAAAAAAACCTCAAAAAACTACGAAAAATTTCGTTTTTAGATGTAGTTTTTTTGGAATAACTTTTAAACGGCTGTATCGATCGATTTCAAAAACTAATCAGCTTTTAACCTTGTAAAACCACGTTGATTGCCGCTAATATGGTCAAAATTGGTTGATTCGTTTGAGAGATTCCGTGAACGAAAGAAAACCGAAAAAAGTTTTTTTTCGGAATTACTCCGAAATTTCTCGTTCGATCAGTTCAAACTTAAAGATTCTTCATGATACTTCAAAAACTTCATTGAATACCGCCAATCGCGTGAAAATCGGTTCATCCATTCAAAAGTTATTGCAATTTGAAATTTCAAGAAATAGTGTTTCAATAAACTTTCATCAGACTTTTGAGCTCGGAGTGCTTATAAGCATAGAACAGCTATCTTTTTGAGCTCGAAGAGCTCAAAATGACGAAAAAATTCTATTTTTGAGCTCGATGAGCTCAAAAAATGAATATTTGTAATTTTGAGCGTTTAAGTATGAAATTCGCGGGAAGTTACAGGGATGGCCTTTAGGGTCAGCCGTTTTCCAAATTTTTCTTATACAAAAAATTACTTGTGAAATTCAATATCTTGGAAAATATTGAGAATTTATCAAGACAAATTATTGTGATTTTGTTCGTGCACTGATAAACAAGATGCCCAAATTCACACAAAAATTGACATTTTTATTTTTTTTTTTATAGAATTAATTAATATATCTGTAAGAAAGGCAAATTGGTACTTGAATAACAATTTTTTAAATATTTTGAATGTGAAAAACCTAGAAAGCTGCTTGTGTTCATTATAAAAATAGAAAAAATTGAGAAAAAAACGAATTTTAACTAAGAAAATTTTATGTTTTTTTTTTCCTCATAAAATATCTTTTCTGAAATTTTAAAGTGAGAAAAAATTGAACGTTAGGACTTATCACAAAAAATTCAACTCCGACACTTTCCGGTAAATGTTACAGAAAGAGACAGTAGAGCCGCAAGCATGGCGTCCTTATTTAAATTTTATTGGCTACGACAAGACCCTCTCCTCGAAGCAAACTCTAAGAATAAAAGATTATTGCTATAATAATTCTCGACATTTTCTTAACTCAATTTGTCGACGAAAAATACGCATTTGCTTTTTTGTTTATGAAAAAATGATTGAATTTCTCAAAGAAATCAATCCGACAATATAGGTATGTATCGACTGCGAATTTGACGACTTGAAAACAAAAGTATCGTGTCGAGAACTTTTTTTTAAACAAATCTGAAATGCGGTTGACCCTGCTGGTCATCCCTTGCGACTTCCAGTTATCTAACAAATATATGAATTAATTCTATAACAAAAGAAAATAAAAATTTCGATTTTTGGATGAATCACGACATCTCGTTTTTCCGCGCGCGAATGAAATCACGCGCCTTTTCTTTTTTTGCACTTCAATTATTGATAACTCGACAGCTAAGAGTCGTAGAAAAACTGTTTTGTGCTCATTTTATTTGTTATTGAATTCCAAACAAAATCACACTTATTTGTCTCAATACTTTCCGAGATATTTAATTTCATAACTAATTTTTTTATAACAAAAAACACGATCGTCACCTTAACTTTAATCAACTTTTCTCTACATATTTTTTAGAGGATTAAAGAAAAAAAAATTCAACTGAATGAACAGTTGAAGTTTTATCCTCTCCGACTGGGCTAAAATAGAATATTTTTTAAAGTTCCAGAATTTGAATTTTATAAAGGAAAAAAATATTCGATAACATGTCGTCTACACCAGTAGATTCAAAATTTTACGAGATGCATTTTTGATGTATAAAAAAATTCTTTTTTTTTTGTAAATTGTTCAACACATTAAGAAAAATTTTCCCATATTTTTAGACAAAAAAATTTTCAACTACTGCCATATCATATGAAGTCATAATAAATGTTTGAAAAAAACAATCTAAACTAAAAAACATTTTTTTTTCTATTTTTTAATCTACAAAAACTGATTGACAAGTTTTTGAAGTTTTTAATTATTATATTTTCTTTTAATTTACAGATTTCTTTTTCTTTAATTATCTGAATAATTCTGATATCTGATTAATCCTACAGTAAAAAAAAAAAAAAAAAAAAAAACATTTTAAGAGTAGATTTTTGTCGGAATTACAGCATTTTGTTTATCCGCGCGCCGATGAAATCATGCGCTTTTTTTGCGCTTCAATAATTTATAACTCGGTAACTATTAGCCGTAGAAAAGCCGTCAATAATTCATTTTTTTCGTTATTTAATTGTAAACACAATCGAACTTGTTTGTCTCTATGAATTCTCAATACTTTCCGAGATATTTCAGTTTACAATTTATTTATTTATTAAAAAAAATATTGCGTCACCTCAAAATATATCAACTTTATTTTAGATATTTTTGGAAATTATAAACAAAATTTAGCAATCGGTTGATACCAAACGAAATTGTAAACCTTTACTACAATTTTTTTTTGTCACCTTTTTTAAAGTAATTTTTCCGATTGGATCAAGAGTTTCGGACTAGTAAGTGGAATAACATGTTCAAACCCGTCGAACGTTTAAAGTATTCTGGCATATGCAAATTTTGACAAATTTTTTCTAAAGTCTTAAAACGCTTCTGAGATAATTTGAAGTAAGCAATAAAGATAGAAATAAAAAAATTACTTTGTACCCGTTTCTAGCTATGTATTTGCATATGCGGTACTTGAAGAATAATGGTTGGGGTGTAAGGGATTTTGAGCAATGAATTATATATGATTTTAAAAACATTTTTCCTCATACCTATTTATAATTTTCAAATATTCCTAAATGCGCTGCATACATCTGTAGCTGCTACAGTTCCATAAGGCTACTATGCGCTACAGATACCTGCAGCGCCTTTAGGAATGTACATTCTGTTCACTGCTAGTTATCAAATAACACCCCTGTAGCAATGAATATTAAATTGTTTAGAAAAATTTAGTTCTAAAAAATGAAATCCTGAGATATTCAATACTAATATAGCCAGTATTATTTTCATAATTATTAATAACCTTAGTAACTATATTGAAGGCCTTACTTTTTTAAAATCAATTATTAAGTTGTAGCTAACAACGAGTGACCATTTTTACCGTCAGTCAGTTATATTTTTAAACGTCAAATCCTCAAAAGTTTGATATTTTTAGATAAGCATCATTTATTTTTTATTATTTGTTAAATAATTGTTAAAATTTATAAAAAAAATTAGTGATAATAAGTGATAATTTAGTTACTTAATCAAATCAGTTAATTTTGTAGCAAATTTTGCCAATCACGTGATAATTAAAAATTCATTATTATTGAATAAGAGGAATAAAGAGTATACGCTTGACCAAGTAAATGAAGGGCTAAGTGCCATATTAGAGCGAGAGAGAGAATTAGATAACTTGTGTCTACCTACGTTTGGGTACGTGTGAGCTAAGAGACATGATAGGGAATTATAAAAACGTCAAACCGTCGTTTATTTATGGTTAGTACCAATTTTATAAACATATTAGTGTTTTTGGCAGAAGAAAAGAAGTTGATTTAGTTTCAGGTTGCGTTTTGTATTTTTTTATAAAAAAATTAGTTGCTTAATTGAATATTTCGGAAGCTATAAAAAAGTTACCGAAATAGCGCGATTAAACTTTTTTAGGTTTTAATAACGAAAAAAAAAAAGTATACGAGAAGTTTCCACGACCAACAGTTGCTGGATTATAAATTATTTAAGCGCGAAAAACATCTAAAACGCGTGATTTTGTACTCGCGCGGATAAAGAAATGGCTGCAATTCGAGAATGAATCAATATTTTTAATTAGTTTTGTTTGTTTCATCAGTGAATGATAAATCTAATAGGAAAAAAATCAGCAATATTGAAAAAATTTTTTTAGATTTTTAAATTTGAAAAAAGTGATTTTTATTTTTTTTACTTTACTCACAGAAAAATGACAAAATAATAAATTTTACATCTATATAATTTTTTTCAATTTCAGTTAAATCATGGGAGTAACAA
Source organism: Cotesia vestalis (assembly GCA_000956155.1). Taxonomy (NCBI): domain Eukaryota; kingdom Metazoa; phylum Arthropoda; class Insecta; order Hymenoptera; family Braconidae; genus Cotesia; species Cotesia vestalis. Next base: position 41,171 of record JZSA01002112.1, read on the forward strand.
GAATAATTGTAATAACAACAAGAAATATTTAAAAATACTTGCGTAAAAAATAAAAATTGATTTCAATTCTCATATTGATAATTGTTATAGTATTTATAAAAAACTACTTTTGCCATGGTACTGACAAATTTCAAGATAGTTTAGAATTATGAAAAAAGTTTAATTTCATCGGTAAGGAAATACGAATGAAACAGCCTAACAACCGATTTTACAATGAAAAAATTTTCTTATAATGAAATCAGAATTTAGAAAGGGCTCGAATTATCATATATTTTGAGATTGCGTGTGTTACGAGCACCAATTTGACTATTATAAACATTCTATTTGAAGAAATGATTACAAAAAAATTATTATGTGATACTTGTAGGATGTCCTTTTTTAATCAAAGAAGTTTTTGTTAAATTATATTATTTTTAATGCCTACATAAAAATTTCATTATCAGATTTTTAAATAATTCGAATAAATTAAACTTACCGGAAATTCAAAGAAATTGTTTGGTATAGACGGTCGCTCTCCAGGTGGAAATGCAGTTAAAAAGTTCAATAACTTCCTTTTATTTCTTTTAAAAACCGCCGATTTTGAGTTACTCGATGATCTCTTCATTATTTATTACCTAAACCAATAATTAAATAGTTAATATTACATTTTGAATAAATAAAATGAAGAAAATACACTACAAAATAGTTGGCAATTTTTTCATAAAATGTATTAAATATTGTATTGACACAAGAGTTCTATCACGAAATGCTCGCTCCAATAAAAGAAAAAAATAATTAATAAATTTACTTGATTTTTCACGAGATTATTACGACTATGTAGTTATTGATTTTTTAAAAAATTGCGAGCTTCAAATCATTATATTATATACGTAATTATCGTCAGATCTCGAGTTTAAAATCCATGAAAAGTACTATAAGTTTTTGATTTTATAATAATTTAATGTTTACACGCTGTTTCAATTATATGTCATTATTATTGCCACGTATAAATCTTGACGTAAAATGATTATATATTTTTTAATTTACATACCTTTTATAACTTTCAATTTTATCAAATTGAATTCCACTATATTTATGAGCTTGAAAAATATTTTTATTTTTATTTTTCTATGGATAGTTTATATTTTTCAATATATAATTAATGATCTTCGTGCCAATATTATAGGTTATGTATTTATTCAAACTTTTCAAACTGCCGGAGTGTACAGTTTATAAGCAACGGCTCTGTAATATAACTTGTAACTCAACATTCAATAGTCTAATATTGGTTCGGACTATTTTGTCTATCATCGGTTGATTTCGTGTTTAGCTCGTCCTCTCACACACCCCTCAACCCGAAGACGCCTAAGTACAATAGATGTATTCCAACTCTCCTTTGAAAGTATGTGGTTATTTATCACGTGCCGTGCTCCCGCGCTTATGGTGATTTTTTCTAATGTACGGCGCCAGTATGGGTAAATGTAAACAGCCAAACGCTATCGATTGTATAGTGACGCCATGATCGATGCAACTTATCCCAGTGAGAGTTTGACGCAAAATGTATATAGTCCCAAAAAGTGGGGATAATAGAATTTTACGGTAAATAAGTGAAGTGTGGACGTCCAAATTCTCGCCAGGCTGACTACATAATATATTAACTGTGGTTTTCAACAATACAGTAGATACTTTCACTCAGTTGTGTTTAAGCCGGCAGAAAGACTGATTTATACGCCATTTTATGCAAGTGCAACCGATGCCAAAATTAATTCTATGTTAATTATATACAGTGAATTGAAGTTTTACTATAAAAGTAACAGATTTAAATTGTGATTGAATAAATCCGAGGTAAAGCAATATTTTAACATTATTTATATAAACATTATATTAGAACAAAATAATTGATATCCACATTCTAAAAAGTTGTATAATGCTGAAATTTGCTGAAACCAGAAAATTTTTGGAATCATATAAGCAAACAAATCATTATTAAAAAAATTGCATCTCTGACAGTTTAATAACCTATAAATACAATTTTTAAATCATATTTTTGGTCGTAATTCATTTACTAAAAAAAATCTAAAAAATGTTCAGTGTTGACCAAATTCAGTGTCATAAAGTTGTTTGCTTAATCGACTAGTTTTAAAAAATTTCCAGATTATAAAAAATAATTTTTTGATTTTTATAAATTATAAAATTAATTCAAAAATTATTGTCAAACGATTCATTTAAAAAAAAAAAAAAAAAAAAAAAAAAAAAACTTGGTAGAGAAAAAAAAAAAAAAAAAAAAAAAACTTGGAAATAAGCTGCATAAAATGTGTATAAATTCATTTTGTTAAAAAGTCAGGTCTCAATTTCAAGGTTACAACAAAAATGTGGGTATTGATAAAATTCTTAATAAATATTATGCTATTTACAGATGAAACAATATTGTGTGATTACTCGAGATAATAAGGAGTTAATCATTGTGGAAACACAAAAATTGAGTTATTTAAATGAAAAAAATAATTTACGGCCTATTACCGACGATATAGATTTAAACGAGTACAATGGATCTTTTTGTATAAAGCATGGTGAATCTCTTCTTAATGGATTGGAAATAATAGACTGTGATGGTAAATTTTATTCAATTAAAAAAAATCTTGGAAAACTGGTTGTGACTTACAACTTAGGCCTTTCTTAATTTTTTGAGATCAAAATTGAAAATTATTGAATATTTTTGTATTAATATATTCAATTTTTTCCAATCTTAATTAATTATATATTACATATACTGTATTATAAAGATCATGAAAATATTTTCAAACAAATTCGTTAATTAATTTTACAAGTTTGAACTTAAAAAAATTCAACTTTTTCAAATAATTATCATACTTCCAATAATTTTCCTCAGCTGTTTAGTAATAAACAATATTATATATTGTAGGAGGAAATTTATTTATTCAGTAAAATTATTGAAAATTTTTAAATGCAACTTATTTCAGATGATTTAGTCGCATTAAAATGCAGAAACTCTGGTAAAGAAAAACGGATTCGTATTTTGAAATCTGCATACAGTCCTGGAATCAGTAAAGCTAGTACAAGGAGAGTAACTGACACAGAAGCTAATAAAAAAAATTACCTCAAAAATCCAGCAGCGTCTGCTTCTAGACTTGATAAAACTGCTGTTACCAGTGCTGGATCGAAACATTCAAAAGTTGTCAAGCCCGTTGTTCAATCATCAGGCGAATATTACAGGAATTTGTTGCCGAAAAATAAAAACCCTGATCCAGAAGACGATGTAAGTTGAATAACCACTTTAATTATTGTATGTCTTCAGAACAAAAGTTCAGAGAAAATATGTTCTAGTGAAGTCTAAAAATTATGATATTTACAAGACAAATAACTTTTTTTGCGACTTAAAGGGATTTTATTGAATTTATTATCGAAAGACAAATTTGATAACGCTTAAAAATTGTAATTCTCTAAAAAAATTCTAAGCTAAATTTTGAAGTTTTAATATAAATTCCAACGCATTGAATACTAGACTATTTTTATTAATCACTGTTGATTTATTTAAATTATTGAAAATATCCGGAAAAAATAATTTAGCCTAATTATATATAATTATAAATAATAACTTAATTAATATTAGACCCGAAAATTGGCCAAACTTGAATATATATAACCATATTTAAGTTATATAATTATATGTAGTTATGTATAATTATATATGATTATATATTGTCAAAAAGAAATATTCAAAATTTTTCTTTACAAAACGAAAATAAAAAAAATCTATCTTTGATTATTTTATAATTATGTTGGATATTGATATTTTTTTTAAATTCTAAAATTTTTTTCAGACTAACGTTCTTTCGATTTCTATTTTTTTTAATAATTTAAAAAATTTTTGAAAATCCTTGGAAATCTTCTAAACAGAAAAAACTAAAATTATAAAAATAATCAACATAGTCATTTTCGCTATGAATTTATTATTTTTTTTCGAGACTAATTAACAAAAAATAAAAGGAAAAATGACCATTTCTTTTTTAAAAAACAAAATATTCGATAATTGAAAAAAAAAGGGGGAAAAAGTTTGTCATTTGATCAATTTTTGACGAAACTATTAACTGTTTAAACAAATATCTTACGTACTTTATTTTAAATTGAATATTAAATAATTATAAAGAGCTGGTGGATTGATCCAAAAGTTGACTGTAAACAATAAATTTTGTTTTAGATGAGGCGAAAAATTTTTAAAAAATTCCGAGAAATTAATTTCATCTTATATAAACTGACATATAATTAGCTTTGACCATTAATATGTTTACCTGATCATATCGAATTATGTATAAACGTATATATAATCATATGTTATTATACATGCACTGATAAATAAAGTTGACTCAAGAGAAAAAATCTTGAATCAAGAAATCAATTTTGAAGTAACTGGTTTCTTGAGTCAAGAGAAGAAATTCTTGAGCCAAGAAAAATCTTCTTACAGTACGAAAAATTTCTTGACTGAAGAAAATCATCAGTTTATTAAAAAGATTTATTCTCAAAATTTTCTCTCTGGAGTCAAATCAACTTTTCCATCGGTGTAGGTTTATACATGATTATATATAGGTTTATTGCAGCCAGATCTGATTAGATCTAATTATTCATCATCACTTATTAAAATATTTAAAATTTACATATGATTAAATACGAATATGCAAATCTTATGTCTGAACGGAACTAATTACATGTATATTTATTCATATATATGGACATACATAAGCCAGGTCTGATCAGATCTAATCATAAATTTATTTTTATATAATCGTAGATGGTTTTGTATGATTATATATAAACTCATATTAGTCAAAAATTCTTGGGTAATATTATATATAAGTCTATATGATTGTATATAAACTTATTTGAAAGTCTACATATAATCATACATAGCCATCTACGATTATATAAAAATTCATATATGATTAGGCAAATTTATTCTTTCCCAGGCAGTCCCATACGATCTCTTGAGTTGAAACTGAGGTGTTGATAATTTTTGACATGGAAAAATTGACGTAAAAATTACAATCCCTGATTTCTCATTGATTAAGATAAAAACGTGTATGCATCGGGCTTATTGAATTTTAAGTTTTTTGAATTACATATGATTTCTATGCATTTGATATAATAGATATTATAGGTAATAATATTTATTACTATTACCTATTAGAAAAGCCAAGTTTAATTCTTTCCTTTTTTTAATTTTATATCGAGAACAATGTGATATACAAGAATAATGTTATCATAATTTTATAAAAAAAAAACGCTTTGCGAAAAAAAAATAATGGAAGATTGTTTTAAGTTAAGCTGTTTCAATGACATCGAGTTATAAACATGAACTTTATCTTAATATATAAATTTTATATTTTAATGTGAAAAAATGATATATATCATCGGAATATTCAATACTATAAATTTTAAATCAATTAACGGTAAATTTACGATAAATTGTTGACTATGAAATATTTGATTCAAATTTTATAATTTTGCATTGAAAAAGTTCTGAAAAAATTTTTTTTACGCTCCAAAAAGATAAAGAATTTTCAGCCAAATAGAAAAGAGTCAGATCTAAAAGTGGTCAATTTGGTGTTGAATGCACCACATACAGTAGTTCTTCAAGTATCACATTTCAAAGATAAAAAGAATCAATTCCCGATGAAAAAAGTTTTTGTCTAATCATATATAATCATACATAATGATCTATATATGATTGGATCCTAAAATTGGCCAGATCTAATTATATATAATCATATATAATTGTATATAACTATGTATAATTATATATAACAATATTTAATTATATATTATTACTTCTAATTAATTATTTTGCTTAATTTTACGGATACAGTACTTGATAGAGTCATACGCAATTCTCTATAATGAATTAAAATCCAAAAAAAATATTTACATAAAATTTTACGGCTGTAACGCCAGCAGTCACCCATTCACCTACTAACCATGCTCAACGCCGTTTAACTTTAGTGATCCCCTTGCGCCTTGAAGTTCCCGCCTGCTGTGCTGCTATCTTATTTGACAATAATTCTATGAAGTACATAACGTATCAAATTAGTTTATCATAAATATAATATAAAAATTAATTTTATAATATATTTTTACAGTTTAAATTTATTTATTTTACCGAATCTCATTATTACATCACATTTATTTAAATAATAAAGTAAATAATGATTTTACTGTTAGGCAGTAGCAGAGCAGACCAAAACATCCCATAGGAAATGTAACAAATTTTTTATTTCAGAATTATTTAAACGTAATGGTAAACATCATTTTGCACTTTTTGTGAAACTTGAAAATTTTACCAAGAAAAAAATTTTTTTTTTTTTCAAAAAAAAATATTAATAACATCTGACTGCAAGTCTGATCAGATCTAATTATATCTAGACCTATATATTATCAAATCTGATCATATATAGACTTATATATATGATTATATATGGGGTTATAACAGCCAGGTATGATCAGATCTAATTATGTATAGGCTTATGTATAATTATATATAATTTCATATATGATTATATATATCATCATATATAATCATATACAATTGGACAAAAACTTTTTTTCATCGGGTATGGAGTTATAACAGTCAGGTATGATCATATCTAATTATATATAGACTCATATATAATCAGATCTGATCATATATGGACTTATAGGCTTATAAATAATTATATATAATCCCATGTATAATCATGCATAATTATATATAATTATTTATGATTATATATATGATCATATATAATTATATATAATTAGATAAGAACTTTTTTCATCGGGTTGTATTTTTTAACTTTCAAATACCTACAATTATTAAATGACTTTTACACCAAAAAAAGATATAACATTATTGATAACTACTTTGTACAGTAGTGAGTGATGTTTTGATGAACATATAGGTATGATATGTTAGGAGAATAGTGAGCATTGCGTAGCTATCAGCTAAGGATTCTCAGCAGTTTACTTAACCGTATGCAGTCAGTAACCAGTAGTTTGGTCAAAACATCACTGATTACCATTAGGAATGGTAATAATTTCTCCGCGTATAATTCATAATAACAATATGCATATTTTCAAATTAATTATTGTTATTTTTAGGCCTAAAGTGAAGAACATTCCGAGTCAAGTGAATCAAACCATCCAGAGGAGATAATGGAAGCCGATGGTGATGACAACTTTGAACATGACGATGAAGATAACGATTCCGATGACACGCCTCGAAGAGCCTTATCAGATCTCACAAATAAAGAAAATCAAGGAAGACAAGGCATAAAATTAGGTAATATTATCAGGCGAAAAGGATCACGAAATCTCCGTTCCATGAGTTGGCGTGTAGGAGTAGACAAAACACTACAATCTTTGAAAAAAGATATTAAAAATTTGGTGCAAGCTTCTAATTCGGGTAGCTGCCGTCAATCTGCAGAAGGCGCAGACGATGCAATAACTGACACACAATTAGTGGAAAAAATTACAGTTGAAAATGAGGTAGAAGTAAGTATTTCATTCTAATATTTACGTAGAGCTTATATAAATTTGCTTATTTTTTAAAGATAAATATTTATGAACGTCAGTATTTATATAACCTAATAGTGTTTTTTCGCTAGAGCAACTGATAATTTTTAAACTTATGCTTAAATGATAAAAGAAAAACTAATGGCAAACTTTGTAATCAACATTGATTAAATTACGCGATAATTGAAAAAGTTGCTGTACATAATGTATGAAGAAGAAAACATAAAAATAATATTAATGTGTATTACCGCTTTAAATGCAGGGGGAGTTTTCAAATGTACGCCGCAACTGAGTAGTTGTAAGCCTACAAATGAAAACAACGTATAATATAGTCTGGGACTTATGTCTGAAAAAATTTAGGGTACTCAATGACGCACGGCAAGTACGTAAAAAATTTTATTTTCTGTTTTAGACTTGCGACAAATTTTTTTTTTTATATTTAAAGTTATCACCATTTGTAGTTGGTTTTTTTTTATTTCATGACGATTACTTGGTTAATTTTTTTTCTTCTTTTATTTTTTTTTCGTAAAGAACATTTTGTTTATTCATTGAGTCCAATGAACGTAAACTTGTCGTGAATTGTTACTGTAAAACAGTTTTTGTTATGATTTTTATTTTCTGGGGCACAAGGCCTCCCTTCAGAAACTGGTGAAAAAAAATTTTTTTCCTTTTGTACTTACTAACTTTATATTTTTAGAGTTTACTTAAAAAATAATATTTTGGAGAATGATGGACCATCTTTCACGAATACAAAACAATTTTCTTCATTATTGAAACTGGGAGTCATATGAAAATGTTTGTGAAATTTAATCCTTTATTTAAACTTACTATCTTAAATCGTGATTTTAGTGACTATTCAGTATTTTGGTAATGCAGTGTATCTGTTAAACTCAAATAGTGGTATACTTTTCACTACTAAATAATCAATAGTCGCTATATTTGAAGTTCGAAGGTCACTATTTTCATTTAAGAGTAATGAAAAAATTATTCGGAAATTAATTAAATTAGCACGTGATGGTTATATGCAAGTATCGACAAAGATTATTCCGATTCCTAAACTTGTAATCTGCGTTAATAATATTAGACCCTGATGACGATTTGTGAAAAAAATGTGTATGATGAACTCAAATTTGTTAAATAATGAATAACCTTAAGAGTTAGCTTAGTTAACGGAATCTCTTGAACTTCATTAGGACCTAGATTACACGGCTCAATCATTTTACTATGAATGGTAGTTAGTAATATAAAAATGACTTTTATCATTAAAATTTTTTATTTTTTTTGAATTAGGACGTATCAGTATTTAAAATTTTTAATTTAAATAGAATTGCACAGAAAAAAAAGGATAAAAATTTTGTATCAGGTGATACCGTATTTGTTCTAGTATACAGCATGTGTTGTACCATATCAACGTGAGTATATATATATATATATATATATATATATGGGATCAAATACATGAGATACAAAATTTGCCTTACTATTAATTTTTGCCTGAAGTAATTATTATAATCGTATTATTAGATAAATTTAAGTTTATATATACTAATAAAACTAAATTGATTTATGAAAAATATTCTTAAACCAAGGAAATCATTTTAAAAAAATTAGTCAAGCAGGAAAGTTTGTGGATCAAATTTGATTTGGGAATATTACGTTGAAGAAATTGCTTGCTTGATTTAAAACAATTTAATTGCTCACAATATTTTTTTTGGTACACGAATCTTTTTTAATAGAAAAGCGTAATTTTTATTTCAATATGTTTTTGAAGTCATTGAATAACAGTTGATATTGCATTATTTTCTTAGACTTGGAATAAGAAATTTAACAGTTTTTAAAAGAAGTCATTTTTTTAATTAAAAATTTTTCAATTTGTTAAAAATAGTACTTTTTCAAGTTTTTCTGGGTGGTCCATTTTACCTCAGATAACTCGTATAAATCCATATTTTAGCAAATTAAACCATTCTATAGAGCAAACTTATAATTTGACGATAGTGAAAGATTTTTCTGTAAAAATATTTTTCTGAGTGGTCCATTGTACCTCAGCCGTACTGAATTTTCTTAAAAATGCATATATACGTCCAAATCACGATAATTTGTCAAAGAACAAAATAAAAATTTTTAGACCAAATTTTTGACGGGGTCGTTGTGCCCCAGGGGGACCGTAGTGCAGCACCCTCCCTTATTATTTTCAATTTATTTGGACTAAAGAAATCATTAAGCAAGGAAATCACTTTGAAGAAATAAAATCTCAAATGGAATAAGAGAAAAATTTACAAGCCAAAAAAATGTACTGGATTTAAGGAAAGTTTCTGGGTACAAAAATTTTCAAACTTGAGTTTCTCATCTGTTAATTAATGTATAAAATAATTTTAAAATAATATGTAGGCATTCATAATTATATGAAATAAAATTTTACTGCAATAATAGATAAAAATCTATTCCTTTAAAGAGAATTTTGTGAAAATTATCATAAACGTCATCTCAAAGAGTTTGCCTGAAAAATGTAATTTTTATCGGCTAATATTGCTTTTCCCTCATTTTTTCGATTAGGTTTTACACTGATTTTTTCGGTAATAGCCATTGCTTGTAGCAAAAAATAATCGGTAGCCTCTACCAATTATTTTTATCCGTATAGTAAACATAGTTCTTATGGAGTCAATGTGCACATGCGTTGTTATTTATCAGTTTTTAATTGAATTGACGGAGCGCATGAGGGCATTCAACTTGTCAATATCAATGTTCACTGTTAGCAGGAAAATTTAAACCAACGACAATTTCTTTCATGCTTTGTATGTAAATTTTCAAAACTTAATATATGAATAGTTGTTATTATTGTCGGCTATCATTTATTTCATTAAATTATTTTCATATAACCTGTATTCAAAATGCGAGTTTCAATGCCTGTTAAGCCGACCGAAACTAGCCAATTTCAGACCAATACGACTGCTACCGGACAGAAATCGATCATTTTCTTCCCCAGGGATGAAACTCAATTTTCTGCCCGCTGAGCGAAGTTGCAGCTTTATTTTAATCCCTGTCAGAGTATATTTAGTCTAATTCATGCCTTTATTATTGTAATGCTAACCGTTAACTGTACTGACATATTATAATTATGTCACTAAATATAAGTGAAAATAATGGGCTCGTTCAAGTTTACTAAGCTCTTGGCAGATCTAAACAGATCTTGTACCAAAAACTAAAAGTGACTACATTCTCTCTAAAGAATATCTATAAGAAAACAATGCAAGGTATACTAACCTAAGCTCAGTCCAACTAAGAACTTAGTAAACTTGAACGAGCCCAATAATATAATAAATATCGATACAGCAACTTAAAGTACACCACAATTTCTTCTTAATAAAGCAGCAACTGTAACTTAGAACTTATTACCTGAAAAATGAAAATAAGAATTATTTACGAATAAATTAATTTATGAATATAATGTATAATAAAAAAGAAACCATCAGTTTCTTGAATAGTAATTTTTAATTTTCTCAATAAGTTTAATAATAAAATGGTTTTTTCGATATTTGTCGGAAATTATCTAGTTCTGGTTGGCTGCAGACATTGAAACTAGCATTTTTGATGCAACTTATATAAAAAATAAAATGTGTAACGTGGGATGAAACACGATTTCAGCCCGAGTAATACCAGCCCTAGCTTCGCTCGGGTAGGTAACTTTACCCTGGTCTGAAATCGTTTTGTTTCATCCCTAGTCACACAATATACTATTAAAGTTTATTAATATCTATTCAATTTTTCAATCGATTCAATGAGCTTAAAACCGTATTGTCATTGATAAATGGTTTTTTTTTTAATTTTTCGTAGTAAAACTTTTTTTTTTATTATTTACGAAAAACAGAAAACAATAGAAACTCCTAATATCGAATACATTACCCGGGAACCAATGATTTTGTCTGATCGTACATAATCATGTAAGATATATATATAATCAAATAAGATAGATATGAGCATATATCAAAATTGGCCAGATCTAATCATACATAATTAGATCTGTTCAGACATGAACAGATATGGTTCTATATGATCATACATAATCATCTTGAAAGATTAAAATAAAAATTATAACCTAATGTATGATCATATCTAATTAAACAAAATCATTATTTCCCGGGTACGTATAACATGAGCGCTTAAGGCATACTTATTTGGATTTTCCAAACTTTTATTATTACTATTATTACTCTCATTAACTTAATTGACTTTAAATATTTGATTTAGTTTACAGAAATTGAAGGTGTACGTTTTGACGCCAATGAATATTCGAGTACGTTGCTGGCTACAACGATAAAGTCTAGAGCTGGGCGGGTTATGAACGTAATGTGGACAACGGAACAAATGAAGAAAATGTATTTGATGGAACCAAAGACATCAGGAGAGTTTACAAAAGTCACCGCACGTGATGTTACAATAATAAAAAGTAAGAATTGTAGCAAAAAAAAATTTTAGGTTTTTCAAAACTTGAAAGAATATTTTAATATAGTTATTTTCGTTACATATGTCTGAAGTGAGGATTTTCGGTACGCTTGAATTTGCGAAAGGAACTTAATTACATGTTAACGTCAAACATATTTGCATGGATTAGTATTTGTAAACTTTACCAGTTGTTTGTAAACGAGATATATTTCGATGAACTGTAGTATTCAAGAAATTTATGAAAAAAAGTAGAGATGGAATATAAAAAAAATAGATAAAGGACCAGTTTTCCGATACTTGTGCGTGAAAAGTGTCTGAAGTATTATTTGTCAAAAAAAGTCATACTTTAGACACGCTAAACATCGCTGTAAAGTCATACTTTTGCGGTTGAAATTACGAAAAGTAAATTTTGCAAGTGACTTTAAAAACTGAATTTCTGAAAAACAAATTAGGTGATTATTTATCATCTAATTTGTAACGTAGTAAAAAAATTTAGATGTAAAAATGGACCCAGAGGACTTTACACGGCCATGTAATGTAAGAAAAACGATATAAAATTTTTTTTACACCTTCAGTTTTGGCGGTTATATTGTTGTTAAATAAGCAACAATGAATCTTAAATAATATTCCAGTATATTTGATTAATAAAATAATTGTATTTCTGTTAACTGACGTAATTATAATTCTAAAAATATAATAATGCAAGAATAATGATTATTTTTCAATTGAAATTCTTTTTTATTCTGGACTTTCTTCAAAATTTTCATTTTCCGATGCTAATTTCTTCAGAGTTTCAATTTATTATGAAATTTCTATTTTTTTTTTTTTTTTTATAATAACCTTTTGACTAGATTCGGATTTTGACTAGATTCGGAAATGCTCTAGCACTAGCTCGAGTTCGAAATGATACTAGAGCTATAAAATATTAGGTGATGAATCTCGTTGAGTTGCTCTGCTTTTTTCTAAATTATTGACGTTTTTAAAGATATAAGCTCATCTCAATGTTACACTTATCGAGACCTTCCATTTCAATATCCACATGATCAGTGCATGTATTTTATATATTTCATATATAAAATGTTTTTTGCCCTCCGGGCGGAAAGTGACAATTTACCTCCCGCTGCGCTAAACAAAGTTGCCGCTTTCCGTCTTCGTCGAACAAAAAAATAGTATACAGCCCTTGGAAAGTAAAAAAGAAAACCTCAAATCACATGTTTGTCGATATTTTTAACGATTTAAGCTCATCTCAGTGTTCCGTTCATCGAGCCTTTGTATTTGAGTACCCACATAAGTTTTTCATATGTTTTATGCACAGATCAAGATCAAATTAGTGTTTTAACGCTTTTGATATTTCGGAAAGATATTTTATTGTAAAAAAAATGATTGAAAAAAAATTTTTTTGGACATACGGATGTCTATATGTGTGCATTTGGTACGATCACGTTCGGAAAAGTGAGCCTATCACATTAATTTTTTTTTTAAATTTGCTTCAGGATTCTGGCATACTATTTCCCATTGAAAATGGGTATGTTATTCGATATCGTTTAATTATAATTAATGAAAAAGTAAATTTCAAATTGTCTTTTTTGTATCTATATACTGTAAAAATTTAGTTAGACCAAGTGTAGTGGAAATGTCTCGGTGTAAAAATTATAGTGTTAAAATTATACCCAATTCCATGTTAGATTCAGGCGGTGTTAATTAAAAAGTTTTATACTGCCAAACATGTAAATGTATATAATTCATGATGATTTTGCGTTAAGATATTAAATCCAATCATTATAAATTATCAGAAGATATTATTATTATTATTATTATTATTATTATTATTATTATTATTATTATCATTATTAATATTATTATTATTATTATTAAAGACATTAAATAAGACCTCAAAAAATGAAGATTGATTTGTTCATAAGATGTCATTGTCGAAAAATTTGAAGAAAAGTGTATTTTTTCGAATAAATTAGAGATTTTTCGACCAATCGATTTTGCACTCAAAATAACATTTTTAGTACTCACACAACTGCGTCGATTGCTTTCTTGAACATGGAAATCGAACTACGCGTTAAAAAGTTATAGCATTTCAAAAATTTCCAAAAAAAATGTTTTCTTAATATAACTGAAATTTTTAATCTTATCTATTTCGTTCTCTGCACAACATCTTAAATATTCAAGAAACTGCGTCAAATAGCATTTCAAAAATTAAAATCGGTCAATTTGTTCGTAAGATATCGTTGATGCAAAATTCCCAAAAAAAAAAATTAAAAAAGATTAATAATATATTCCTGAGCTTAATTTAGCGCACTTTGAGTATAGATAGAAGAAAGTTCTACACAGATGAAGAAATGAACTAGACCCGAGAAAATAGTTTTAAAGAATTATCTTATCTTATTTAGACTCAAAAAAAAATTTTTTAACCAAAAAAAATTGCTTAGATCCAATAGATTTTTACTCGATTCAAAATTTCTCTGCCTTGGTTTAAGACACTAAAACTCTTCAAATTATTTTCTTGGTTCTAGTTTTCTTCTCTTGAAGCAATATAATTTTTTTATCTACGTTCGGATGACCTGCAGGGTCAACCGCTTTTGGAACTTTTTTCGATATAATTTAATTATTAGAAGATCTTAAAAGATGTTATCTGTCTTTTGAATTCAGTATCATCAATTTTCATCATGGTTTAATTACATTTATTAAAAACATTTTCGATTCTATTGTCATTATAAATTTGTTGACGTTAAATCATGAAGAACCTTATGAAGGCCACACAAATATCAGTGGAAAAAGTTTATTTATTACTTGTAAATATGTAATAATAGACTTGATAATATTATGTATAATATATATGATGAAGATTTTTAATTATAAAAATGTTTGAAATAAAAATATAAAAAAGTTTAAGAAACTACTAAATATATAAATAATATTAATATACTTATTAATAAAGGGGATTAGAATTGAATAATCAAAAATATTCAATGATCAATCGTTGATCATTCAACAAAAATATATCGAATAACATGGTATGGTGTAAAACAAGTAAATTACACCGTGTTAAAATTTCACCGATCGGAAATTTACACCGACAGAATTTTACACCGTTATTTCACAGTACACAGCCGTGTAAAGTACTTCGGGTCCATTTTACACAGAAATTTTGCACGTCTCATAAGCGAAGCGTTAAGGTAGTGCTCTACTCTTGACATATCAAAAAAAGCAATTTTCTCGAAACTGAAATTGATTTTTTTTACTTATATCGCACTTACAACATAATATGAGTGCACTTATATCAAGTTAAATAATCTGTCAGGCACATAAAATATATTTCAATAACAATTATTTTGTTTAACATAGTAAATAATAACATTAAAAATAATCTTTCCTGGACGTCCGTGTGTCTGTGTTCATGGATCCGTGTATGTGGCAGGGAAATTGGTCGAAAAAATAATCATACTGGAATAATTTTTTTTTTTTATTATCTAAAGTAACACACTTCGGACTTTCTCAATTAATATGAGCTTTCAATTCACTGTCTTTGAATTATTATTTATAAAAAACTGTATATTTGTATATTTATAAATAAATTTTATTATAGTATTTTTTTTTTCTCACCTTAGAATTATGGCGCCACTAAAACACCATAGCAGAGTTTTCTGTTTTTTATTATTTTGTTTTTGTATTTTATTTTAATCAATTTTATTGTGGAAAATAAAATGATGAGACGTGCACTTTTGGATTTTCCAAACTTTTTTTACTCTGTAGTGAACATATTAATAAAAATTGTTTTTGCGATTATTTGCAGGATTATGCAAGCATTTGCAAAAGAAATACGGCATAAGATACGCTCCGGGTTCAGCGGATGACATTGACATACATATACGGCGATGGATCAGCAGTAAATTAGCGGAGAAAAAAAGAGAGCCGCGAACTCCACGCCACTCTTAAGACACTATAAATCGTTAATAATTTATAATACTTTCGTTTATATATTTTTATAACTATTAAAAATTCTTTCTTTCATTGTTAAAGGAATTTTATGTTAGATTGCAATATTATTGATTCTCCTAATATTGTTTTGCATTTATTAAAGTTTAATAAAACGTAACTAACTAAGTTTATGTGTTCTGTTTGATTAGATTTTCAATTTGATAATTTTGTTTGTATTCAGTAGGTATTATGTGGATAACTAATATGAAAAAAATCCCGTTAATTATTTAATCATACGAAGTACAGGTTTATTCAGATTATGATTAATATCACTAAACCTAAATATGTATGGAATATTAACATGTATATATAAAGCTATTGAGGAAATTTTAAGTTATTTTAACAATTTATAAGAGTATATTTATAATATGTTGCTTATAAAGAAAGCTTTTATGACAAACGACATCGAATGTTTTTTCTATACTTGAGAGTTACATAGATGTCGATTTATTTATGGTAAATTGAGTTTATATAAAATTTGTGATACGAGCTAACTGGTAAACAGTACTTTTGTTTTTCCTAAAACCGAATCTTTACTCTCTCATGACACTATTATTAGGTTTAAATTTTTTGATGCGGTATAATATTGTAATCTTAAAAAGTATCCCTAGTAAAGATAGAAGAATGATGATAGAAGGATGAGTTATTAATGTTATGAGAAAAACTTATCTTTCCCAAGTTTTGGGAATGCTCATACGCTTATTTTAAAGGTGAAAAAGCTTTTTTTAGCCCGAGTTTGCTTTATCAAATCGCATAAAAAACATAGTGGAACTACTGTGTAACCATGATGAAAACGTTGTAGAACCATTATCGCTCCATTAGAGATTCACAAAAAAACAATTGTGGAACCACTGTGTAACCATAAAGGGAACGGCGTAGAACCATCGTCGATCCATTAAAGATCCACGAAAGAACCATTGTGGAACCACTGTGTAACTATAATGGGAACGTCGTAGAACCATCGTCGATCCATTAGAAATCCATGAAAAAACCCTCACTTAACCTCAATGGAAAAACGATGGTACCATCTTTGGACCATAATGGTAGAATGGCTCAAAACCATAGTGGATCCATTGTGGTTTCACAGTTATTCCAGTGTGGACCCATGGTGGGGCTTTCATAAAATCATCGAGGATCCACTATGATTTTAGGACCGCGAGGGATATTGTTAAAAATATTTGTTAATATTTAATACATCTATTATTTAATGCATAATAATATTTAATACATTCATTAGAGACCACTTTTTAGTTCTTAACAAATATTTCTTAGTATTTAAAAAGATTTATTCATATTTAATAAATGAATATCAGATTCATTAAATACAAACAAATCATTTTAAATACTAAGAAATATTTGTTTAATACTAGAAAGTGGTCTCTAATAAATGATTTGTTAACTATTAAGAAATATTTTTTGATACAAATAAATCCTTCTATCAGTGTATTAAAGTGATAACCCTTTTGACAGGTAGATTCATTTTCCATGAAACTGGTAAATAAAAATTACAGATTTGATATACAGTAGACGCTCTCTGTATTGGACCGCTCTATATTTGACGATTTTTACACAGCTCTGACAAGAACGAGTCAAATACAGAGAATGGTTCTGTACGGGTGAGTCAAATACAGAGAGCGTTGACTGTACGGCCTCATGTGCAGACACACTCGTTTGCTACACAAAACAGTAGCTTATAATCTTTCAGTGTGACGGTAAAAAATGTAATAGTACAAGGCGTTATGTTTTTTATTATTTGGCTAAAAAGTTGAATTTGTCTTCATTTTTAATTTTTGTATTTGAGATAAAATAAGAACAAGTTTGATTAAAGAAGCAGAAAAAAAAGTTAGTGAGAATTATTGAGGGGATCTTAGATCAAAATGGAAAAAAAAAGGAACGTCGATAAAATGTACTACGATGGATATTTTTACAATAAAAATAATGCACTATCCAGAAAAAGGTTTGTCATTGTAATGATTGATTTAAAAATATTAAATAGAAAATAATTTTTTTAATTTGTAAAAAATTTTGTCGTATTGTATACATAAAAAACTTTGTACATAATTTTTTTTTGTATTGTTAGGGTAATAGACATTGATGTTTATCTATCAACTACACAAAAATGTGTAATCACTATGCATAAATATCATTACACACGATTTGTGTAAAAATGACGGAAAATTTTTTTACTGCGTATCATTGATAAAAACGTATTTATACTTTTAAATTTCTGTGTTACCTAATAGATTAAGCAATTCGAACCAAAAAAGTTGTGTAATGTCTATTTTATCAATACTTAAAAAATGTTTTTATTATTTTCTTTTTAGTATGAATTGTGATGGTAATGAGTGTGAGTGCGAGCGATACGGAGGAGCAGCAGAATATTTATATTTTATTGTTTCATTACTAACATTATTATTATTACTATTATTATTATTATTATTATTATTATTATTATTATT
>JZSA01002113.1:0-25000 GCA_000956155.1 Cotesia vestalis
GGACTAGGGGCAAGTAGGGCCGGAAGGGGTTGCTTTCCAAGCACCCAAACGGGACTAGGGGCAAGTAGGGCCGGAAAGGGTTGCTTTTCAAGCACCCAAGCGGGACTAAGCGAAAATAGGGCCGTGATTAAGTATGTACCCGTCGGTACAGTAAGAATATTTCTTTGTAAAGGTAGTAGACAGAGTTTGGCCACCAGGTGGCACCAAAACACGAAAAACAAGCGGTGTGTGCGGGTTATGCTCGAATATTATTTAATTTTGTCATAAAGATTGTATGTATTATCACTTAAGTTTTGATATTTGTTGTTTTCAATAAAAGTAAATAGTGTATTAATTATATTCAGGCTCAAATTTCATTTTTAATTATATAAATTATCCCTGAAAAGACCCTGGACTCCGGCGAGATTTCATCCAAGCTAGGGGATATAGATATCTGTAAAATCACGACACTGGTTAAAATACACTCCTTTTAGAAGCCCGGAAAAATACCCGTTAAAAGATTGTGATTTATTAGTGATGGTAATGTACTTCTGGAAAAATTTAAAAATGAATGGTTTAAAAGTAAGTAATAAAAACTAATTTTCATTTAAATACAATCAATTGAATAGTTTAATTTATAAATGACATCATTCTTACAGAAATTATGGATAGAATACAAATGTGGTCGGAGTACAAAAATAATTCTTGTCGAAATTCTCGTGCAAAATTATAATCAGAGCTTTCGTCAGGTGCTACCAGCTATGCATTTTCTAACAGGATCATTCTATACAATCAAAATTGGTACAAAGCTCAAAGCGATAGAAGCAAACCCGCTAAAATATCTGGAAAATTTTGCTACAGGTTAGTAATAAAAAAAAAAGGGGGAACTTTCATCGCCCTAATTATTTAAGTCGAATAACTTGATTTTATCAATAGACGTACAACAGTTGGATTTGGGAGATATTCTTAAAGCAGCTGAAACCTATCTAGTGAGGGTTTTATATAAAAAAGAAACATGTGAAACATTCAACGACTTAAGGGTTTCGTTATTTAAGTCAGGCAAAATTACGGTAATAACAAAATGACCTCCATGCAGTGAAGAAATAACATACCACATTCGAAGAGCATATTATATTACCTACAATAAGATGTGGATGTTCAGTTCCGAAAAAAATAACCTCGATCCTGTAGACTTTCGCTACGAACAAAAAGATCAAAAACTAGTACCAAAGCGAGACGCATCACTTTATCCACCAATTGACGAATTACCCCCGCCATGTCATTGCAAAAATTGTTTAAGAAAATGTGATTGTAGAATTAATGAAATGTTATATTGCTCTTTTTGCAGGTGTGTAAATCAAAAGAGCTGTCAAAATTACATCTTTTGCTCAACAAAATAAAAGCTAGTTTAGGAAAAAAAAAATTAATTATTTGTGCAGTTACATTCTCTTTTCTAGGGTGAACTCTATTATTTCCATATATGTCCTTTCTTAATCTCCCGTGGACACCGAAAGATACATTTTTAACAGTCAATTTTCTTTCAATTTACTTAAAAAACTACTTTTATGCGGCTGTTACTCGGTGTCTAAGGGGTTGATCGATCGATTGTGGGTCTAAAAATCTTCTGTAGGGTAGATTTTATAATTTCCATAAGTTTTTTTCTTTTAATCTCCCGTAGACACTGAGTAATGAATTTTTAATAATAAAATTTCGCTGAAATTAGCTAAAAATAGCCACTGAAGGGGATGTTCCTCCGTGTCCATAGGGTAAATCAATCGATTATTGGTTAAAAATTCTTTTCTAGGGTGAACTCTATTATTTCCATAAGTGCTCTTCCTTAATCTTGCGTGGACACCGAGAAATAAATTTTTAATCGTCAATTTTTTGTCAATTTACTCAAAAAACGACATTTATACGGCTGGTACTCAGTGTCTAAGGGGTTGATCGATCGGTGTTGATCGATCAATAATAGGCCTGAAAATCTTCTCTAGGTTATACTCGATTATTTCCATATATGTTCTTCCTTAATCTCATGTGAACGGCAAGAAATACATTTTTAACAGTCAATTTTCTTTCAATTTACTTAAAAAACTACTTTTATGGGGCTGTTACTCGGTGTATATGGGGTTGATCGATCAATTGTGGGTCTAAGAATCTTCTGTAGGGTGTATTTTATAATTACCATGAATTTTTTTCTCTTAATCTCCCGTGGACACTGAGTAATGAATTTTTAAAGCTGAAATTCCGCTGAAATTAGCTAAAAGTAGCCACTTATGGGGATGTTCCTCCGTCTCTATGGGGTTAATCGACCTATTATAGGTTTAAAAATATTTTCTACGGTGCACTATATTCTTTCCATATATGGTCTTCTAATCTTCCGTGGACACCGAGAAATACATTTTTAACAGTCAATTTTCTTTCAATTTACTTAAAAAACTACATTTACGGGACTGTTACTCGGTGTCTATGAAGTTGATCGATCAATTATAGGTTTGAAAATCTTTTCCAGAGTGTATATTATGATTCCCATATGTTTTTTTGTCTTAATCTCCCGTGGACACTGAGGAATGAATTTTTAAAGCTGGAATTTCGCTACAATTAGCTAAAATAAGCCACTGAAGGGAATGTTTCTCCGTGTCCATGAGATAAATCGATCGATTATTGGTTTAAAAATCTTTTTTAAGGTGTACTCTATCATTTCCATAAGTGTTTTTCCTTAATCTCGAATAGACATCGAGGAATAAATTTTTAAGTCAATTTTTTGTCAAGTTGCTTAAAAAACTACTTTTATGGGGCTGTTACTCGGTGTCTATGGGGTTGATCGATTGATTATAGGTCTAAAAATCTTCTCCAGGGTGTATATCATGATCCCCATAAGTTTTTACCTCTAAATCTCGCCTGGACACGGATGAATGAATCTTTATAGCTGAAATTTCGCTAAAATTAGCTAAAATTAGCTACTAAAGGGAATCTTCCTCCGTGTCCGTGAAATAAATTGATCGATTATGGGTTTAAAAAATTTTTTTTTGGTATGTTTCACTATTCCAAAAAGTGTTCTTCCTTAACCTCCGATGGAGATCAAGTAGTAAATTTTTAACAGTCAATTTTCTGTCAATTTTCTCAAAAAACTACTTTTATGGAGCTGTTACTCGGTGTCTATGGGGTTGATAGATCGATTGTGAAACTACGAATCTTCTGTAGGGTGTATTTCATGATTCTCATGAGTTGTTTTCTCTTAATCTCCCGTGGACACCGAGGAATAACTTTTTAACAGTCAATTTTCTCCCAATATACTTAAAAAACTACTTTTATGGGACTGTTACTCGCTGTCTATGGGGTTGATCGATCGATTGTGGAACTGAAAATCTTTTTTAGAGTGTACTTTATTACTCCCACCAAGGTTCTTCCTAAATCTCTCGTGAACACCGAGAAATAAATTTTTAACAGTCAATTTTCTTTCAATTTACTTCAAAAAACTACTTTTATGGGGCTGTTACTCGGTGTCTATGGAGTTGATCGATCAATAATAGGCCTGAAAATCTCTTCTAGGTTATACTCGATTATTTCCATATATGTTCTTCCTTAATCTCATGTGAACATCGAGAAATACATTTTTAACAGTCAATTTTCTTTCAATTTACTTAAAGAACTACTTTCATGGGACTGTTACTCGGTGTCTATGAGGTTGATCGATCGATTGTGGGACTGAAAATCTTTTCCAGAGTGGATATTATAATTCTTATAAGTTTTTTCTCTTAATCTCTCGTGGACACTGAGAAATGAATTTCTAAAGCTGAAATTTCGCTGAAATTAGCTAAAATTAGCCACTGAAGGGGATGTTCCACCGTGTCCATAGGGTAAATCGATCGATTATGGAATTGAAAACGTTTTTTAGGGTGTACTTTATTATTTCCATGAGGGTTCTTCCTTAATCTCTCGTCGACACCGAGAAATAAATTTTCAACAGTCCATTTCTTGTCAATTTACTTAAAAAACGACATTTATGGGGCGGTTACTCAGTGTCTATGGGGTTAATCGTTTGATTGTGGGTCTGAAAATCTTCTGTAGGGTGTATTTTATGATTCCTATAAGTTTTTTTCTCTTAATTTCCCGTGGACACGGAGTAATGAATTTCTAAAGCTGAAATTCCGCTAAAATTAGCTAAAAATAGCCACTTATGGAAATGATCCTTCGTGTCCATGGGGTTAATCGACCTATTATAGATTTAAAAATATTTTCTAGGGTGTACTCTATTATTTCCATATATGTTCTTCTTATATCCCGTGGACACCGAGAAATACATTTTTAACAGTCAATTATTTGTCAATTAATTAAAAAAACTTCATTTATGGGGCTGTTACTCGGTGTCTGTGGGGTTGATCGATTAATTATAGGTCTAAAAATCTTCTCCAGGGTGTATATCATGATTCCCATAATTCTCTTTCTCTTAATCTCTCGAGGACACTGAGGAATGAATTTTTATAGCTGAAATTCCGCTGGAATTAGCTTAAATTAGCCACTGAAGGGGAGGTTCCTCCGTATCTATAGGGTAAATCGATCGATTATGGGTTGGAAAATTTTTTCTAGGGTGTACTCTATTATTCCCATTAGTGTTCTTCCTTAATCTCCCGTTGAAACTGAGTAATGAATTTTTAAAGCTGAAATTCCACCGAAATTAGCTAAAAATAGCCACTTATGGGGATGTTCCTCCGTATCTATAGGGTAAATCGATCGATTATGGGTTGGAAAATTTTTTCTAGGGTGTACTCTATTATTCCCATTAGTGTTCTTCCTTAATCTCCCGTTGAAACTGAGTAATGAATTTTTAAAGCTGAAATTCCGCTGAAATTAGCTAAAAATAGCCACTTATGGGGATGTTCCTCCGTATCTATAGGGTAAATCGATCGATTATGGGTTGGAAAATTTTTTCTAGGGTGTACTCTATTATTCCCATTAGTGTTCTTCCTTAATCTCCCGTTGAAACTGAGTAATGAATTTTTAAAGCTGAAATTCCACTGAAATTAGCTAAAAATAGCCACTTATGGGGATGTTCCTCCGTATCTATAGGGTAAATCGATCGATTATGGGTTGGAAAATTTTTTCTAGGGTGTACTCTATTATTCCCATTAGTGTTCTTCCTTAATCTCCCGTTGAAACTGAGTAATGAATTTTTAAAGCTGAAATTCCGCTGAAATTAGCTAAAAATAGCCACTTATGGGGATGTTCCTCCGTATCTATAGGGTAAATCGATCGATTATGGGTTGGAAAATTTTTTCTAGGGTGTACTCTATTATTCCCATTAGTGTTCTTCCTTAATCTCCCGTTGAAACTGAGTAATGAATTTTTAAAGCTGAAATTCCGCTGAAATTAGCTAAAAATAGCCACTTATGGGGATGTTCCTTCGTGTCCATGGGGTAAATCGATCGATGATGGGTATAAAAATTTTTTTAGGGTGTGTTTTATTATTCCCATGAGTGTTCTTTCTCAATCTCCCGTGAACACCGAGAAATACATTTTTAACAGTCAATTATTTGTCAATTAATTAAAAAAACTTCATTTATGGGGCTGTTACTCGGTGTCTGTGGGGTTGATCGATTAATTATAGGTCTAAAAATCTTCTCCAGGGTGTATATCATGATTCCCATAATTCTCTTTCTCTTAATCTCTCGAGGACACTGAGGAATGAATTTTTATAGCTGAAATTCCGCTGGAATTAGCTTAAATTAGCCACTGAAGGGGAGGTTCCTCCGTATCTATAGGGTAAATCGATCGATTATGGGTTGGAAAATTTTTTCTAGGGTGTACTCTATTATTCCCATTAGTGTTCTTCCTTAATCTCCCGTTGAAACTGAGTAATGAATTTTTGTGTGTGTGTGTTTAATAACCCTCTCATATGATTTGCATGCACGGAAAAAAAAGTGATTAAGAAATCGCATCAGGTGATACAAAAATTGTCTCGCATGTGATGCTAACAGACGTGAACCTAAATTTGCCTCACCCATCAGTGATACAATTATTGGATCTAATGTATTTTAAATGGGAACAGCTTGACAGCGACTAAACTATACAACAGTTTGCTTAGTAGCTATCGCAGGTTAATGACATAACCTCACAACCTATCAATATATGACTTAAAATTGACATTTTTAATTGAATAATTGATTTATTAAAGCAATCGGGAAAATGAAAGTCATTATTTAAAAATAAAAACCATAAATTTATTAAATTAAATATTATCGTTATCGTAACATAACTGTAGGTGGTTTACCGGTGACTCTAACACGCACGTGCGAACGATGCAAATAATTTACTCCACTATGATACAAAATCTACATCACAGTGATCCAATATTTGTCTCACCTTGATCCGAAATTTACATCACCAGTGCAATGCAATTTTTGCATCATTTGTGATACAATTTTTACATGACCATTTTTTTCCGTGTAATTATAATTTTCCTAATTTCCAAATTAATGCCGTGTTCCTAATATAACAACCGTAATTATTTAATTCCAAGAGTTCTTTGTATCTTGAATTAGTCTTATTTTTCCAAATCTGAGAAATTATTAAATTAATTGTAATCCATTTATTTTTAGTCAAAGTTAATTTTATTTCGATATTTGAGTAACCTTAATTATTGTGTAAATTATTTTCATTTATTTCAAGCTATTTATTTAATCCATTTTGAACCGTAAAATTTTACTAAAATTATTTCCTTTGTAAGTATAAAATTATGACAAACGTTTATTTCGTTTGGTAAGCCGAGAGAATTTAGTTTCGACCTTGAGAAGGTTTTATACTTTAAGTTTGAACGCGGGAAGATGTCCGACTGTCTCTCTCGGTCTTGCGTCTTTGTCGCACAAATTTTGATGATTTCTTTTTCAAACAAAATTTACAACTAATTTCTTTTCTATTTTTGACTAATTAATTTAAACAAGCATTTTACTTAACTTTTTACTGAGAGATTTTAATGGATTACTTTTAGTGTTGATTAAATAATTTGATCTTAAATAATTTAAATTCCGGTTAACTCGATTCCAATTTTTCCTGGCTTAAGCCAAATCATTAATTTAACGATTACTCATAATTTTTATTTTACACACGACATAAGGATCTGAAATTAATAACCCGAAATATGTTTCTAGTATTATTAACCCTGTTACGTCTTGGTCTTAACTAACATGTTTTTTTTGTTGATGTAAATTAATACGAAAATTTAATATCTCAAAGTAGTTTTTCTGTGAAAATAAAATTTACAACAGACCATAGTATCGAGTGTCTCGTCCGGTCTCTCAGAAAAATTTCCCGTCATGAGACAAACCAAAGTTCTTGAAAAGATTATAAAATCCTAAATACACAAGTAAATGGGAGTTTTATCGCCCTCCACATAGCCTAGCATTACCGACAAGGACTTTGGAATTGTTTAATGTTGAATAAGATAAGATTCTTGAGAGACAAATAGCGTACAATTTTTAAGTAAAATAAATTTTAAAAAGAAACCAGAAAATAATAATTTTAGAAACGAATAATAAAAAAAAATCTAATAGAAATAAAATACTTAAATGATTATTTAGAAAAGTTAATAATAATAATTTTAATAATAATTGAAACTAATAATTAAATAAATAACTATTATTAAATAATTAGGAAAAATAACAACTAACTATTAACAATTATAATATTAATAAATAAATGAATAAATTACTTAATAATATTTAAACAATAGGAAATGATTAAATGTTAAATAAAATCAATCCTTTAGTAAAAAGTTGATGTTACGTTTTATTGTTGTCGCTTTTCGTTGCTATGGTAACCGTTGCTATGGTAACCGTTGCCATGGTAGTAGTAAAGTTTGATTGACCGTATAAATGAAAATATGCAAATTCAAGCTTGTTTAAATTACTATACTAATCAATAAATTTATATCATCTTTGATATATAGCAATAGTTTGAAAAATAAATACATCACGTTTCAGAAGAATTGTAAAGTCTATAGTCTATATAAAATTCATTAAAATGTGTATAACAAAATAAATAAATAGTTTTATTTTAAAGTAATAGTCAATATAAAATTCATTAAAATATGTATAAAAAATTAAATAAATAGTTTTATTTAAAAGTATAATCTTAATATATATATTTCTTGTGTGCGTGTGTATTTGACTGAACTCCTCCTAAACGACTGGACCAATTTTGATGAAATTTTTTGTGTGTGTTCGTGGAGATTCGAGAATGGTTTAGATTTACAGTTTGGTCTACTGGAAAATGTTTTTTCAATTAATTTCTTATTTATAAGGAGTTGTTGATTTTGGAATGTTTTACATTAGATCCGGCGGACGGCGCTATCATCGCATTCAATATTATTCTATTTCAATTTTAGTTTGTCCTGACAGATGGTGCTACGATTAATTTGAAAAAAATTTTGTTATTCAATTCATGTGCTGATTAAAATATTAAATGTAATTATTTTTTAAAGAGTTTTGAAGTGTGTATAAATAATTTTGTGAATTCAGATGTTTTTTTAATTAATTTTTATTTGTAAGGAGTTTTTGATTTTGGAATGTTTTACATCAGATTCGACGGATGGCGCTATCATCGCATTCAATATTATTCTATTTTAATTTTAGTTTGTCCCGACAGATAGTGCTACGATCAATTTGAAAAAGTATTTCGTTATTTTGTGTTATAATTGTGTTATTCAAGTGAAGTTGCTAATTAAAATATTTAATGTAATTAGTTTTCGAAGAGTTCTGAAGTGTATATAAATAACTTATACATTTTGTAAATTTAGTGCGTAATCGAAGTGAGTATATTTTTTATAAATTATCTTTTTTAATTTACACGTGCGTTTATTAACAACCAACATAACCTTCAAGTTTATTTGTGTAGTTAGAGGATTGAATTTTTTTAATTATTTTTATTGACAATTAATTCATTTTTGGAGATATTAAATAAAAAAACTCACAAAATGCGATTACATGTTCTTTATCTAAAATTTGTCATAATAAATCTTTTGAGTTAATTAATTAAAAATTCATTATCAATAAGTAACTCATATTCATTGTATATTATTTTGCAATATTTTATTTTTGTAGAAACATGCCACGTCTTCGTGGAAGAGCAAGAAATATTGGTCGACGTACTCAGCACGCGCAATTAGTTCATGATCATCTATTGAATAGAACAGTAGAAGAACATTCTATGGATAATGTAAATTTAAGAGATCGAGCTGCATGTACACGTGCAAATGAAAATTTAGAGCAACGTGCTCAACTTCTTCGTGCTAATACATTAAGACAACGAGAGGCACGTCAACGAGCGACCAACGCACATAGAGAACGTAACCAACAGCGAGTACAAGATAATCGAGCATTGGCACGAGCATTACTTAATCGTCTCGCGTTTGAATATGATCCTGGAATAGATTATTCATCACATGCATTTATCACGATTGGTAGTATGGACAAAGAGTGTCAACATTGTCATGCTTTCAAGTACAAAGGTGAATCAGCTGGTTTATGTTGCGCATCTAGAAAAATATCACTGTCACCGCTAAAACCACCACCAGAACCTTTAAAAACGCTTTTAGCTGGAATCACATCTCAATCGAAATTATTTTTACGGAAAATTCGTAAATTAAATTCATGCTTCCAAATGACATCATTTGCAGCAACAAAAATTATTCATAATGGAGATGGCCGTAATTTTGAATCCACATTCAAAATTCAAGGCCAAGTATATCACCAAATTGGTTCGTTACTTCCAATGCCTGATGCCGATCCAAAATTTTTACAAATTTATTTTATGGGGAATGAAGAGCAACAATCACATACACGCTGCGTTTACAACCATATAGAACAGATGGAGGAACGAGAAATTGTGGACATTTTGGAAAGGTTTTTGCAAAACCATAACCAATTAGTACAATTGTTCAAGACTCTTTCTAACAGACTGCAAAACGATAACTATGTCATTGTTATTAAAGCAGACAAAGTACCCTATGGAGAGCACGCAGGCACATATAATGTTCCAACCATTAATGAAGTGGCAGTTGTTATGGCTGGTGACCCATGTGAACGTAGAGACATTCGCATACAACGCAGAGATAATACGATGCAAATAATTCAAGACAATCATCGTTCTTACGATGCTTTGCAGTATCCGTTAATATTTTGGGAAGCAGAAGACGGATATCATTTAAATATTAAACAACGGAATCCAACTACAGGTACAACTTATAGATTATCTTACAATTTTTTTTTTGAATAAATAATTTTTGTTTATCTCATAATTATATTTATTTACAGGTGAAGAACTGACCAAGAAAGTTAGTGCCATGAATTTCTACGCATATCGGTTAATGATTCGTGCTAATGAAGATAATAATATTCTCCGCTGTAGACAGCTATTTCATCAGTACATCGTCGATATGTATGTAAAAATTGAAAGTGAAAGATTAAGGTATATAAAATTCAATCAAGCAAAACTTCGAGCTGAAGAGTATATTCATTTGCGTGATGCAGTAATCGGTAACGTAGATGCAACAAACGTCATTAACAACATCGGTACCACATATATTCTCCCATCATCATATATTGGTAGTCCGCGTCATATGCAAGAATATATTCAAGACGCTATGACATACGTACGTGCATACGGTCGACCAGATCTTTTTATCACATTTACATGTAATCCAAATTGGGATGAAATCAAAAACTTGCTGTTATCAGGTCAAACATCGATGCATCGCCACGATATCACTGCGCGTGTCTTTAAACAAAAATTAAAATCTTTGATGAATTTGATCACACATTACTCGGTTTTTTGTGAAACACGTTGTTGGCTTTACTCTGTTGAGTGGCAAAAACGAGGTTTACCTCATGCGCATATTTTGATTTGGTTGGTGGATAAAGTACGCCCAGAAGAAATTGACAAAATTATTTCAGCGGAAATTCCAGATCCGAATGTTGATCAAGAACTGTTTAACATTGTTACTACTAATATGATTCATGGTCCATGCGGTACATGATGTCACCATGCATGAATAATGGAAAATGTAAGAAACGTTTTCCAAAACCATGTCAAACTGATACTATCACCAATATTGACGGTTATCCATCTTACCGGCGCAGAGACGTAGATAATGGCGGTCAATCGTATGAATTGCGACTGTCAAACGGTGTAAGAGTAGATATTGATAATCGGTGGGTGGTTCCATATTCGCCATTACTATGCAAAACCTATAAAGCGCACATAAACGTTGAACTGTGCAGTTCGGTGAAATCTATCAAATACATTTGTAAGTACGTTCACAAGGGCAGTGATGAAGCTATATTTGCTGTTCAAAATGTAAATGACAATGACGAAATAACACGTTATCAAATGGGTCGATACATAAGTAGCAATGAAGCTGTCTGGCGCATTTTTACGTTTCCTTTACATGAAAGGGATCCTGCAGTTATACATTTGGCTGTGCATCTTGAAAACGGACAGCGTGTTTATTTTACAGAACAGACTGCACTACAACAAGCATTAACGGCTCCAAAAACAACTCTTACTGAATTTTTCAATCTTGGTAATCGACAAGATGTTGTTGGTCAATTCGCAAAAACATTAATGTATACTGATGTTCCTAAATTTTTTACATGGAATAAGCAATCGAAAAATTGGGAACCACGAAAACGAGGGATTCCAGTCCCAGGATTCGCCGACATATTTATGACAAATACTTTAGGTCGACTATATACAGTTCATCCTAAGCAACGCGAATGTTTTTTTTTTGCGTTTGTTATTGGTTAATGTTCTTGGACCGACATCCTTCCAATATTTACGAAAAGTCAATGGTATTTTATACGACACTTTCTTCGATGCGTGTCGTGAGTTACATTTATTGGATGATGATAACCATTGGGATCTCACACTTGCAGATGCAGCACTGAGCTCTTCTCCACAACAAATTCGTCAATTATTTTCAATAATATTAACAACGTGTTTTCCGTCTGAAGCATCTGCTCTCTGGAACAAATATAAAGACTCAATGAGTGAAGATATTTTGCATCGGATTAGAATTACTAATCAAAATCCTGATATTCAATTCTCCGCAGAAATATACAATGAGGCTTTAATTATGATTGAGGATATTTGTATTCTTATTTCAAACATGCCACTCATCCATTTTGGCATGCCGGCGCCGAACCGCCCAGCAGTAGATATCATCAACAGTGATGTTCAACGTGAACACCAGTTTGATAAGACTTCTTTGGCTACTTTTGTTGCTAATAATGAACAATTGCTTACAGCTGAACAACGAAATGTATATGATCAAATTAACGTATCAATTGTACCACAACAAGGTGGATTCTTTTTTTTGGATGCACCAGGTGGCACTGGTAAAACATTTCTTATCGCACTGATACTTGCGCGGATTCGATCTCAAAATCATATGGCATTGGCCATTGCTTCATCAGGCATTGCAGCAACGTTACTTGATGGTGGACGGACTGCGCATTCAGCACTTAAATTACCTTTGAACGTTCATACAAATCCCGAAGCAATGTGTAACATGCACAAGCATTCAGGCATGGCTGAAGTTTTGAGAAAATGTAAAATTATTATCTGGGATGAATGTACAATGGCCCACAAGCATCCGCTTGAAGCTCTCGACAGGTCCCTGAAAGATATCAAAAATAATGCTCGGCTTTTCGGTGGTGCTCTACTGCTGCTGTCTGGTGATTTCAGACAAACATTACCAGTCATTCCACGCGCGACATATGCAGACGAAATAAACGCATGTTTGAAAGAATCTTATCTATGGCCAAGTGTCACTAAATTATGCCTTACTATTAATATGCGCGTTCGACTTCAAAATGATCCATTAGCGTCAGGATTCTCTGAAAAATTGTTAGACATTGGCAACGGTAAAATTCAATTGTATGAAAATACACAATATATTCGACTTCCAGAGAATTTTCGCAACATGGTGGCTACCAAAGATGAGTTAATAACAAGTATCTTTCCAGATTTAAGACATAATTATACTAATCATGAATGGCTGCGAGAGCGAGCTATTTTAGCCGCAACAAATTTAGATGTTGACGCCATCAATTTTAAAATACAACAGTCATTGCCTGGTGATGAAATTACATTTAAATCGATTGACACTGTTGTTGATCCTGACGAAGTTGTCAACTATTCTGAAGAGTTTCTAAATTCATTAGATTTACCTGGAATGCCACCACATAATTTGCGACTGAAAACTGGCTCACCTATAATTTTGCTTCGAAATTTAAATGCATCAAAATTGTGTAATGGCACGCGATTAGTTGTAAAAAAAATCATGGGCAACATTCTTGAAGCCACTATTTTGGGTGGAAAATTTCAAGGTGAAGTTGTACTTTTACCACGGATCCCAATGATTCCTTCAGATTCGCCTATACCATTCAAACGTTTCCAATTTCCAATCCGCTTGGCATATGCTATGACTATAAATAAGTCACAAGGCCAAACAATGACAATTTGTGGCTTAGATTTAGAAAACCCATGTTTTTCTCACGGCCAATTATATGTTGCTTGTTCCAGAGTTGGAAAACCATCGAATTTATTTATTTATACACCTCAGGGTTTAACCAAAAATATTGTACAT
The DNA here is from genome assembly GCA_000956155.1 of Cotesia vestalis. Lineage (NCBI taxonomy): Eukaryota > Metazoa > Arthropoda > Insecta > Hymenoptera > Braconidae > Cotesia > Cotesia vestalis. The sequence continues at coordinate 13,622 of JZSA01002113.1, forward strand.
CCAATGGCATTACGATAAATTAAGTTTTTATAAATAAAAAAATATATTTTTTAAATGAAATAGTTTGAGTGTAAGCTTTTTTACCTTTAATTAAAACAAGTTGAAGATTTCATTACACATACTCACACGCTATCGATTAGTCTAATTGTAATAAATTTACATGTAATGACGTTAGATATTGTCATAACATTTGAATAATAATTTTCATCAAAATGGTCCAGAATGTTTTAGCTTATTAAAAAAAGTTTGAAATTTTCAAATTAAAGACGTGTAGACAGGACAACGTCTGTCGGGTCCGTGTATATGATCAAATTAACGTATCAATTGTACCACAACAAGGTGGATTCTTTTTTTTGGATGCACCAGGTGGCACTGGTAAAACCTTTCTCATCTCACTGATAATTGCGCGCATTCGATCACAAAATCATATTGCATTGGCCATTGCTTCATCAGGCATTGCAGCGACGTTACTTGATGGCGGACGGACTGCGCATTCAGCACTTAAGTTACCTTTGAATGTTCATACAAATCCCGAAGCAATGTGTAACATAAAGAAGCATTCCGGCATGGCTGAAGTTTTGAGAAAATGCAAAATTATTATTTGGGATGAATGTACAATGGCCCACAAGCATTCGCTTGAAGCTCTCGACAGGTCCCTGAAGGATATCAAAGATAATACTAGGCTTTTCGGTGGTGCTCTACTGCTACTGTCTGGTGATTTCAGGCAAACATTGCCAGTAATTCCACGTGCGTCATATGCAGACGAAGTAAACGCATGTTTGAAGGAATCTTATCTATGGCGGAGTGTCAGTAAATTGAGCCTTACTATCAATATGCGCGTTCAACTACAAAATGATCCATTAGCGTCAGGATTCTCTGAACAATTGTTAGACATTGGCAACGGTAAAATTCAACTGTATGAAGATACCCAATTTATTAAATTTCCAGAGAACTTTTGCAACATGGTGGCTACCAAAAATGAATTAATAAATAGTATCTTTCCAGATTTAAGATATAACTATACTAATCATGAATGGCTACGAGAGCGAGCTATTTTAGCTGCAAAAAATTTAGATGTAGACGCCATCAATTTTAAAATACAACAGTCATTGCCTGGTAATGAAATTACATTTAAATCAATTGACACCGTTGTTGATCCTGACGAAGTGGTCAACTATCCAGTAGAATTTTTGAATTCTTTAGATTTACCTGGAATGCCACCACATAATTTGCGACTGAAGATTGGCTCACCTATAATTTTGCTTCGTAATTTAAATGCCCCGAGATTGTGTAATGGCACGCGATTAGTTATAAAAAAAATCATGGGCAACATTATTGAAGCGAATATTTTATCTGGAAAATTCCAAGGTGAAATTGTACTTTTACCGCGGATCCCAATGATTCCTTCAGATTCACCTATACCATTTAAACGCTTACAATTTCCGATCCGTTTGGCATATGCTATGACTATTAATAAGTCACAAGGTCAAACGATGACATTTTGTGGCTTAGATTTAGAAAATCCGTGTTTTTCTCACGGCCAATTGTACGTTGCGTGTTCCAGAGTTGGAAAACCATCGAGTTTGTTTGTTTATACTCCTCATGGACTAACTAAAAATATTGTACATCCAATGGCATTACGCTAAATTAAGTTTTTGTAAATTAAAAATAAATATATATATATGTTATAAAATGTTTTGAGTGCAAGCTTTTTCACCTTTCATTAAAATGAGTTAAAGTTTTCATTTACGATGCTGTTATTTATTTAACAAAGTAATAACTTTTCAATAATAATTTTCATCAAAGCGGTCCAGATTGTTCAGCTCATTAAAAAAAGTATGAAATTAAAGACGTGTGTACAGGACAACGTCTGTCGGGTCCGCTAGTATAAATATAATAATAAAACAATTTGATGTAAAGTTATAACAAATGTCTTAAATGTTGTCCGTTTCCTCATATTCTAACTCTACTTTATTTTCATGTCGTGGAGCAAAAAAATTACTATAATCTAAAATCATTATTATTATGATTATGTTGGCCCAGCTGATGGAATGCAGAGATTCGACAAGCCTGTGTCGTCCCAAGTGGCCTCCTGATCAAACTGCAAAGCTCGAGGTAAAATAAGTCGGAAAACGCGCCAAAAATTTGAATAATTAGTATGTATGAATGAGTGCACTATTGTATAGAGTATGAAATTGAGTGAGAGAGATATAGCGACCGTAAGACAAAGCGATCAGACGAACCCGTGATTTCAAGAGACACCAACGACCAGCGTGACATCTGGAGGACTACGGCGAGCGACGAAGGAAAGATTGGGAATTTGAATCAACAAATGACGGCACTTATCGATCAACTGCAGTAGAACGAGGCTCTACCTGGACGCAAAGCAACGAACTGATTAGCGAATCGACCAATCATCGATCGGGGAAAAAATATCCGACACAACCACCGAAAACTACGGTCAGCTGGAGAAGGCCGCGAGCTGATTGGACGCGCAGCTTTTTGGCGTCGCGAGAAAAATAAACCACATGATGCCGAGGAGGCAGCATGCTAACAATTTTAATCTGGACGCCGAACCTTTCGCATCAAATCAAAAATTCTTATATGAAAAATTATGTTATTTGAGCGACGCTTAATTTTGTTTTTTTTTTTTTTTTTAATTTGATTTTGCTGATACAATTTCGTCGATTTTAGATTTTAATTTGTCGCTGTTAGTTAATTTCTTTTGAGAATCAAAGAATCAACGTGATTTAACATTTGTGTGGAGTGTGGCCAAATTACGGTCATCCGATCCAGACATCCGAGGAGGACGCCATCGCTGAGACATCGACACCACTTCCGTCAAATTCACTGACAACAACGTAACGACCTAGGGAATCATTCAACCCGGAACCAAGAGAACGACTGTAGCCGCAGGGTAAGCCTGATCGCATTTTTTTTGCACCTAAGTGTCTTCATCGGGACTCGCGATTAACTTAACTAAATTGTTAATATTTTTTTCTTTTGAATTAAAAATTTTTTCTTGTTAATATTTGATGAAAATATTTCGTTGACCTTGTCAAATTTTTTTTTAATCGCGAGTGTGACGACACCCAGTAGCACGATACCATCAGGTGTCCTCATTTTTCTGTGTTTTTTTTTGAACATTTGACGAAATTTTTTTTTTATTATTCGTTGAAATTACATAGTTAATTTTGTTTACTGACGTTGTCGACCGATCGGATTTGTGTGATCGGATAATCCACTATTATTGTAAAATTTTACGTGTGTTGATTTTATTAGCAACGCTCGAGGAATTTGGAACTGTCCCAGACAGTTAGCCGACCGACGCGCCATCTACGAGCGCGAGCTGATACTTATCTCGAGCTTTGTTTTCCCACGTACTTGTAAGGTAACGAGCTGTTACCGATCGTACCCGTTATCCGCCGCGGACTTGTAAAATTTTTAATGCTAGCGGTAAACGACGACCAATTGATTATTTTTTGAATTGAGATGACTAATTTTTTTTTTTATTTTTATTATCATTGATTGCTGAGGGCAAAGATTATTTTGTTCGATCAAGTAATTATAGGTTGAGATCCGTAAATTGAAAATTTTTTTGTAATTAAGTACCGATGATTATTTTTATTATTTATTTTTTTTTTGATAATTCATTCCAAATTAATTTTTTTGTTTGTTTCGATTATATTATTGGAATTAGAAAATTCGATCTCTGACTTCGTAATTTTTTGTTTTCGTTTGTTAATGTTACGTGTGAGCCTACTCCCGGTTATTTACCTGTCACGTAAACAGACCTCCGGACTAGCACAGCGTCTCAGTAAATATATTTAGATGTTGATAAGAGGGGTGGGTCGCTCAGTGAATGAAGAATACGGGTGATTGTGGTAATAATTGTTTATTGGGCGTCCCCAAAGCATGGGAGTTACCCGAAATGGCCCTGAGAGTCTCTTTTACAAACTAATTCTTTCTACTAAAGCGATTCTGAATTAATACAATTATTCTTTAATGCAATTCTACTGATTCTACAAGAGAGAGAGATTAGACAACGAAGAGGATGAGAGTCGAGACTATTAATTACGACAGCTCGGACATAGATTCTGACAGACTAAACGACTGACTGATTACAAGTGTGCGTTACTCCTGGAAGTCCCAGGTTTATATAACCTCCGTCGCGGGTGCCGCCAGATACCTGTATTACTCCGCAGAACTCATATTATTCCGCGGGTGAACTAAGATTATTCCGCCTTTGGGAACTAAGTAGTTATTGTCGCGTCCTTTAATCAGCAGAAAATGGTATCAAGCCGCCGAAAGTGGTTCCCCATACTAGTATACCTGTTTTCTCGGTTCTCACGAGAAAACGTCTCATCAGCACCACGTGCAAGTAGCGATTCTCGGTAACCAGAGTCAGACTAGGAATACAACGGAAATTCGGTGTCAATTTAACGTAGGCAAATTGGCCCATCGATTTATAGAAATATATATATGATTTATCATAATATTGACGGGAGGGTAGGCCCACCCGTCACAGTTAATTAATTTTTTTCAATTGTATTGCGAATTAATTTATCGACCGTTGAGTTTTGATTTTTTTTCTTATACGTCTGTTAATTATTGTTGCGCATTGAATTGTCGATCATATCTTTCGATTTTTTTTTTGTTAATTTTGTTAATTCTTAAGAATTAAGCGCCGATCAACTATTTTATTTATTTTTATTTGTTTTATTTTATTTTATTACTTTCGAAATTTATCGAATTTTGCGAGTTATTCACCAGGTATTCATATTAAATTGAATAAAATTTTATCATGAACGTTATTTCGCTTTCCTCACAATTTTTTTTAAACCGATCCCACATTAGTCTATTGTCGTTTACTTTTGTAAATTAAATCTCTTCGTCATCGACCCGCCGCCCAACGACGATCTACATCGACACCGACCCGTGAAACGTCGAGTTCCTGGCGCCCAACCAAACTACGAACCAGGTAAGCCAATTTAGGTGGAACTTTCCAGCCCTGTCCCAGTGCCGAGGAAAAAGCCATTACAATATGTCGCCATGCAAAGGCACGTATAAGAAGGACATCAAGTTATACTTCATCAGAATGACCGCGTTGAAGAAGTATAATGGAATTCAAGGTTAAGCAAATAAATCATATTATTTCTGAGGACATAAATAGAAAATCATTTTGTTATCTTTGAGAACTTCTAGAGAAATGATGTTTTCAATTTCAGTATAATCAATTTTTCACTCGCAAAGAATCAAAATTTTCAATTTACCACAAACAAATTATTATTCACACACGTTATAGCTGATACAACAGTTTTAATTTGAGAAATTTTTCTGCAACCTTAACTTGATAATCCTGTAGATTTACAGAATTTATCTGTATATTGAGTTAAGAACGACATATTTTATCTGTAAATCTTATATGGAATATTTTTGTAAAATTCACAGAAGAAATTTTTACTTTCTACATATTTTTATCTTGACGAAAGACATTTATCACTTATACGCTTTAGATAATTTTTTGTCTATTTCTCAGTGTTATTTATTCTAAGTATATTATGAGAACATACAACACGGGCTCCAACCAATAGTCTTACCAATCAATTTTTCATTATATTACCTAAAGTTTGCAAGTAATGAGTTTATTATTAGAAAAAATTGAACAACTGAAACGATTGACAAGATCATAAGAAAAAAAATTTGTTTTTTCAAAATGTCGAATTAGTAAATTGTTTTATTTATTTTACTATAAATCAATTAAATCGTTTAGTAATTGATACTTGATTTAGTCTCAAAAAAACATTGATTTGTTAACACTTTCAACTTATTAGACACTTAAAGATAGATATATATTGGGTTGGTAGAAATAATTGTTGTGTTCTCAAATGAATCACTATAATAATTATTGTTAAGGTTGAGCGAAGTATATGAGCCCTGAGAAATGTACCTAAATATGCGTATAGTATAACTCTATATAGTATTCGGTGCACTGCGTGCAATAGTTGGTTATTACTCACCTTTCAGAGTAAATGCCTCGTACCGCAGTAGTAATCTATTTTATACTTATCTATTATACACTTATATATCTAATCTTATACAATATATTATATTAATAAACAAATCATTCGCTTCGTTATTTAACCCTTTATTATCAGGTTATGGGCCCAGGTAACGCGTATACGATTTTTTTTTTGTTCGTTTGATTAAAAATTAAAAAAAAAAACGGTGCTTTAGTGTTGTCGAGTCAGTGAAGACGCCAACTTGGGCGTGGCACATAGAAACAAGGCTGATTTAGATAAGTTTTGCGAGTTCTTTAGTAAAATTGGAAAAACTGTTAGAAATTAACAATGTCGGTCACGTTTAAAGTGGATCCATTAATAGCGGACAACTACAGATCGTGGAAAGCCCAAGTAAAAGGGTTACTTATGGGAAATGATTTGTGGGGACTTGTTATCGGAGAAGATAAGAAGCCAGCAGCTGGAGCTGACGCAATTATCACGTGGATATAAAGAGACCGAAAGGCTATGTCTCAGCTACTGATTTCAATAGGCATGGACGAGGCAGCAGCGTACGACGATCTAGAAACTTCCATGGCGATTTGGAACAGGATCAAAGAGATGTACGAGTCGGGAGGACCAGCGCGAAAAGCATTACTGCTGAAAAAGCTAACTCTTACGCGAATGCAGGAAGGTGAGGATGTGAAAAAACACACAACGGAATTCGGTGAAACGGTAAAAAGGCTCAAAGAAGTAGGACTGGAGATTGTAAATGAAATGCTAGTTATCCTATTGCTAAACAGTCTACCAGATGAATATGAGGTATTTCGGACAACCATCGAAACTCAGAAAGATTTTCCGACGTTTGATCAAGTCAAGGTCAAAATTCTGGAATTTCATGAAGGACACTGTTCAAAGCCAGAAAATGGACAAGGAGCGCTGTATGCGAGAAATAATAAAAGTAAAGGAAAGCTACGAAAAAATGGCGGCAAGCAATGGAAAAACAACGCGCAAAGCTTTAAGCCGAAAAATGAAATAGAATGCTACAAATGCCATAGAAAAGGACATATTGCCAAGTATTGCGATCAATCGAAAAATATCCAAAGTACGCAAAACACCGAGGACAAGGGAGGCAAATCCAAAACTGAGTACAACAGATGATGTCATGTATGTTGTCGGTGACGTCACATGGTGCATCGATAACGGGTGCACGAAGCATATGTGTAACGAAAGGAATGCTTTCAAAGAGCTCACTCGGACGAATTCTGAAGTTAATTTTGCAAATAATGAAAGTACACGTATCGTAGGAACTGGAAAAGTGCAGATTGTAGTGAACAATGGTAAAAGTACTGAAGAAATCAATTTGAAAAATGTAGCATATGTACCAGATCTTAGGACAAACTTATTGTCAGTTGCAAAGGCAACAGATCACGGTTATTCAGTGATTTTCCAAAAATCGGATGCACTTATCATAGACAGTGATAACAACGTGTTATTACGCGCAAATCGTAGAGGAAATCTATATTTTGTGGACAAGTGTAAAGACAAGGCGAATAGTGTTGAAGTAAATAGTGAAAATAATAACATCAATAAGTGGCATCAAAAATTGGGACACGTGAACGAGAGAGATGTAAAACTCATGGCGAAAGACGGTTTAGTTTACGGTTTATATATTAGAAATAATGAAAAATTATCGGAATGTGAGATATGTATTCGAGAAAAACAGACGCGATTACCTTTTTCGAAAAGCATTGAAGGTCGAACGAGTGAATTATTGGAAATAGTACACTCTGATGTGTGCGGACCAATGAGAAAAGCGTCAGTTAATGGGAAACGATATTTCGTCACATTCATTGATGACCGATCAAGGTGATGTGAAGTGTATTTTATTACAAATAAATCCGATGTATTTGATGCGTTCAAAATCTTCAAAAAGGAAGCAGAAAATCAAACAGGAAAGACGATAAAATCATTACAGTCAGATAACGGTAAGGAGTACTGTAACAAGGAATTCGATACTTTTCTTCGAGAACATAGGATACAACGTAGACTTTCTACGCCACACACGCCACAACAAAATGGCATCGCAGAAAGAAAAAAATCGTACCTTGGTAGAGATGACGCGATGCATGATGCGTCAGGCAGGCTCCCCTCCCCATCTTTGGGCAGAAGCCGTAAATACAGCAAATTACATTGGGAATAGATGTCCAACAACTGCGTTAAATGGTGGGATTCCATTTACATTGTGGAAAGGGAAAATACCTACATTGGCTTATTTTCAAGTATTTGGTGCGAAAGCATTTGTTTTAAACAAGACACAAGGCCGAGGAAAACTTGACTCAAGGTCAGAGCCCGGTATATTTGTTGGATACGCGCAAACATCTAAAGCATATCGTATATATATGCCGAAAACAAGATCAGTTGTAATTTCTCGAGACGTAAAATTTGTCGTGTCAGGTTTTACTGGAGAATATAAAGAGATACTTGAAGAAAGTGAGAAAGAAAATTTCTCGACAGAGACAGAAGATACGCCAAAAGAAGAAGAGCTAAAAATCGCGGAAATAGAATTCGACCGAATTCCGACGAACCCGCAAGCGAGCAGCAACACAGTCATGGGAACGTGTCGTACAGCCAGCCAAACGGGGCCGAGGACGGCCGAAAATAATCCGTACAGGATCGAAAGGAAGACTACGAAAAATATATTCTAGTCCGACAGGCGAGGCGAGCGGAGAAAACGAGGCGTTATCTGAAGAAGAGAGACGCGAAATGCGAACTGATGTAGAAAGTATGGACACAAGTGATGAAGATGTGTTCACAAACTATGCGAATTTGACAATAACGGAGACCCCTACGACCTGGAAGCAGGCGAAGAACACAACAGAAGCCGATCAGTGGAAAAAAGCGTTAGAGGATGAACTGTTGGCGCAAATTAAAAATAATACGTGGGAGATTGCCGAACGGCCTAAAGATCGTCAAGTGATAGATAGTCGCTACGTATTTAGCACAAAATCAGATGGCCAAAATCTAAAAAAGAAAGTTCGCTTAGTCGCGAAAGGATGTTCACAGAGACCGGGGGAAGATTTCCACGGAACATTCTCCCCAGTCGTCAGATCAACATTAATAAGATTGATGGCGGCAGTTGCAGCGGAGTACGAGTTAGTCATTCACCAGATGGACATTGTAATAGCGTACCTAAATGGAGACTTAGAAGAGAGGGTATTCATGGAAGTGCCGGAATGTCTTTGTGAAATACTGAGAAAAATTAGTGCGGGAAAACCAGTAGGTTCAAGTGGTGTAAATGTTAGTGACTCGCGAGTTATAAATACCACCAAAAGATAGTTAAAAATGTTAAATTCGAGTAGCGATAATGTGTGTGAGTTGAAAAAATCATTGCACGGTTTACGTCAACCGGGATTACGGTGGCATAAGAAATTAGTTGAAAAACTAACTGAGATAAATTTTAGAGCGTTACCACAAGATCCGTGCATGTTCATGTCTGAAAAAGAAAATAGTATAATGTATATTGCAATTTATGTTGATGATATCTTGTGTGCTACGAATGATTATGAATGGTTAAGTAAAATAAAAGCTTCTTTGTCAAGGTCGTTTGAAACGAAGGATTTAGGTGAAATTAATAAGTGTTTGGGAATTGAGTTTTCACGTCACGCGTATATCTTAGACAAAGACACTACGTCGAGTCGGTATTAAAGCGTTTTGGTATGAGTGAGTCTGAACCCATTGGGACACCAATAGAAACAAATTGTAAATTAGCAAAACCTGAGTGCGTGGATGAGAGTGAAATGAAAAAATATCCGTATCAATGCCTAATTGGTGCGTTAACTTATTTGGCAATTATGACAAGGCCAGATATTACATACGCGGTAAAGTATTTAAGCCAATTCAATACAGCATACAGTTCAGAACATTGGAAAGCCGCGAAAAGAGTATTGCGTTATTTGAAGGGCACGATCGAATGCGGATTAACGTTTGAGAAAACTGGATTGAGTTTGTTTGGCATAGTAGATGCAGATTGGGCAGGAAACGTTGTAGATCGTCAGTCATACTCGGGGTACGGGTTTATTTCAGCAGGATCATTGATAAGTTGGGAAGCGAGGAAACAAAAAACAATAGCTTTGTTCAGCACTGAGGCTGAACATGTGGCGATATCGGAAGCGACAAAAGAAGCACTATATTTACGCGGTTTGTTATGTGAAATGAAAGTTTTAGATGAGATTGAAACTATAAAGTTATTTAATGATAATCAAGGCGCAATTAAATTAGTCCAGAACAACACGTATCATTCCCGAACCAAACATATAGATGTAAGACACTATTTTGTGAGAGATGTTTATAATAAAGAGATTATTGATTTGGAATATTTATGTAGTGAAAAAATGCCAGCCGATATGTTTACAAAAGGGCTAAGCATGCCAAATCACTGGAAATGCTTGAATAGTATGGGTGTAGAATGCGATGAAGAGTGATGACATTCATACGCTCATCACTTCGAGAGGGGGTGTTAAGGTTGAGCGAAGTATATGATTCCTGAGAAATGTACCTAAATATGCGTATAGTATAGCTCTATATAGTATTCGGTGCACTGCGTGCAATAGTTGGTTATTACTCACCTTTCTGATTAAATGCCTCGTACCGCAGTAGTAATCTATTTTATACTTATCTATTATACACAGATATATATATATATATATAATATTATACAATATATTGTATTAATAAACGAATCATTCGCTTCGTTATTTAACCCTTTATTATCAATTATTAAACTTTTTTATGATTATTTCACGTGTATCGTTAAATATTGGATGTATTGTTTTAAAAGACGAAGATGACAATATTGGACAACATAATGTTCCATCCGAATTTCAATTTTTGTTACAGCAGTGATTTCTTATAAGAACTCCAACCATGAAAGCATTTTGTAAAGCGACGAGATTCTTTTCCTTTGGCAGTTAGAAACAATTTTCGGGGTTTTTCTGGTTGTGTTACCCGCAAGTGTTGAATGTAAACCTGAAATGATAGAAAAAAAATTTTCTTAATTCAGAGATAAATACTACGTTATGAATGTAAATTGAAATCAATAACGATTTTTAACTCCTCGCGATGAAAACATGATAATCAAGTTTTTATCAGATCTCTACGCTTTGAGGTCCAAGAACGCTACTCTGACCAACACTATGGGATATAGCCCAGTCAGCAGAGAAAAATTAGACAATTTGTTTACGACTTCTAATGATCATGGAGAAAATTACAATTATTTTTTCAAAAATACATAAGAAAAATATGGAGATAATTCTTTAAAAAAAAATAAGAAAACGGTTGACCCTGAAGGCCATCCCTGCAACTTCCTGCTACTCTCGTA
>JZSA01002113.1:27500-57697 GCA_000956155.1 Cotesia vestalis
GGACTTTATAAAATCAGTAACGATTTTCAAAAAGACGTTAACTGCAGTCGAGTCATTCGTGTTACAATCAGATATAATCACTAAACTTCTGTGCAATAATTCATTATTTTTCTTAAAATAAATTACCACTGGAAATATTGTCGATTAATCATTATTCCAATGAAATCCTGGCACTGACAAATTCTGCTTGCGATTTTGCAATAAAGTAATGAGGCAAAAGTTCCGTAATTTTTTCGCAAAAGTCTCTGATGAATTCTGATGAAACTACCGTTAAAGTTTCAAGCGTTGTCCACGGTTTTGAAATCCAACATTAACACGTCATTTCATCGATATTATTTTCTTCAAAAATCTCGTTCAAAAAATTTTCGAGTACATCGATTCCTGGACAGTTTTTACACTTGCCAAAATAGCACTCTGAAGATGAATTCTAACAAACAATCATTTTTAAACAATCATTATATTCAATTAAAGGTGTCGGAAGATCACTTGTCAATTTTCGTAAATTGGAACCTGAAAATAATTGCAAAAAAAAACCATGTAATTAAATACAGAATTTAGCAAAAATAATAATCATAAAACAAAATTTGAATTTCAGTCATACTAACCTAGTATCATGAGTTTTACATTTTGGTGGATTGAACATACACACACAGTATGTGTACCACCGGATCCTGCTAGTACACAATACTTGGGGCGCAATGATGCAAACATGGAAAATCCAACTTTACAGTCAGGATATTCCAATTTAAATAACTCATATAACTCTTTTAAATTTGATAAAATAAGCCTTTTTTGAATGGGCTCACGTACGCCTTCATTGTTTCTAACAGAAACGAAGTCTTTCCTATCCGGCATATTAATACTCGTTTCATCATCAACATAAAACTTTAATACCTTTGATTTAACATCTTCAGATAGAGGTCGGCCTAGAAATAAATGTTTAAATTCAGAAGTAGAATTAAGTAACACGATTAAGATCAAATAAGGTTTGATTTACCTGGTTTTGAATCTGGTAATGATAATATTCCACGTCGTTCTCTCAGAGACTTCGAGACTTTGACAATATCCTTTGTTGCTCCCATAATATTACAAACTTTATAAACGCTCCAATCTGGTAGCAATAAAGTAAGAATTTGAATTTTCTCTTTTTGAGTAGTCTCTTTATCGTGAAATTTTTTTTCAAGTGTTCAATCGTGTCTAAAAATTCTTGCGCGAGTATTTGATCATCAGTTTTTTGTTCTAAGCCAAAGGCAGTTGACAAATACGTATTTACGTTAAGAATCTGTTGTTCTAAATATTTCTGATTACTTAATTTTTCATTATCGATAGGAGACTGATTTAGAAATTGTAAGGCATTGTTGATGACAGGTAATTGTGTATTGATACTCAGTTGAGAATGACTACTACTCCAAGATGTAGTTGGACCGGATTATGAAGTTATTCTTAACAAAATAAACAGTGCAAATATCATTTCAAAAAATACCAAATCAGTTATTTACAAAGTTAATTGATAAGCAGAAGAATTATTTTCAAAAATATACCTGACAAAGTTCGGTCGAAAAATTCTCCAACTGCATCTATCTCCTCAATATCAGAAGTAGCATCGTCACTACTACTTGCAGATATTGTTTCTTCGTTGACTTGTTCTTCTGTTTTTTCTTCATTTAAACTAAGATTCAATTTTTTCCGACAAGCTGTACATAGATAATCGGCACTATCAATATTGAACTTCAGTTGTAAATTTATAAACGCTAACCTCAAAGAGTTCTTCACTACGTGATTATTTAAGTTAAATGGAATACAGCACACATTGAATTTTTTGAAAGTTGACATTATGTCGTATTATATAATAATTTGTCTTTTCTCTTCGTTATCATGAAACATAAGTAGGTATTGTAACTTATAATCACTTTAATTTTAGAAGCGTATTGGGAAATGTGATTAAGAATCAAAACAAATGTCAGATGACAGGCGACAACAGCGCTACGTAGCCGAATGATTAGTTAATAACGACATCAGCAACCTTAAATGTTCTTTTTTGTAATTTATGCAATGGATAAAATACTCTTCAAAGTAAAAAAAAAAAAACTGTAAATGGAACATAAAAAAAAATAATTTAAAAATTAGAAAAAAAATTATAACCCATTATTATCCCAATACGAGACTAGGCTTAAAATTTGTGTTTTAAACAGTAGAATTTTTGAGAATTTTTTAGAAAAATTTGAAGGATACAAACAATCTTAAAATTCCTGTTTTGACTTTGGAATGAAAAAAAAACAATCAAATTTATGATGAATAATTTTTTGCATAAATTTTTCAAAAAGTTTGAATGTGTTTTTTTTTTCAACGTTCAAACGGCTTAATCGATCAATTCCAGGAAACTAATTAGTAAGCCGGTCAAAATCGTTTAATTCATTCGTGAGTTATCGTTGACGAAAGAAATCGAAAAAAGTGTTATTTCGAATTACACCGAAATTTCCGGTCTGATCAATTCGTGTTTAAAAATATATTATAGAATTTGAAAAACTGCGTTGAATGCTGCCAGCTGCTTGAAAATCGGTTCATTATCAACAGTGTTTTATTAAACTTCTATCAGACTTCTAAGCTCAGAGAACTCAAAACTACACGAAAATTATATTTTTGGGCTCGAAGAGCTCAAATACGTGATAAGTGCAATTTTGAGCGCTTTATTACGAAAGTAGCGGGAAGTTGCAGGGATGGCCTTCAGGGTCAACCGTTTTCTTATTTTTTTTTAAAGAATTATCTCCATATCTCAGCTCGTCGCGTTGAGTCGAAATATCGCAAAATTTTTCAAAAGTTCCGTCATGAGGACCATTGCAATTATTAGATTCCTATGAAATCTACTAAATACGTGGTGTGTACTTTGGAACGGACCTACCTACCGACCATTAATTTTCAGATTGTTTTGAATAAAACGAAATAGTTATTAAAGTTTAAAAAAATACTTTAATCGCTGCCAAGAGTGTGAAAATTGGTTGATTGGTTCGAGAGGTATCGTTGACCAAGAATTTGGAAAAAGTGGAATTTTCAAATTACTCTACAATTTTCGGTCTGATCAATTTGAGTTTAAAAGTAGATCATAGCATTCAAAAAACTGCGTCTAACGCTGACAACCACGTGAAAATCGGTTTATTCATTCGAAAGTAATTGCAGTTAAAAATTTTAAGAATAGTGTTTTAATAGAAGCTTCTATGAGACTTTTGCGCTCGAAGAGCTCAAAAGCATAGAACTTCTTACTCAAAATAACACATAAATTGGATTTTTTGAGCTGGAACAGCTCTAGACCGTCATAAGTGCAGTTTTAAATGCTTACGTACATATGTAATTAGTAGGAAGTTGCAGGGATGGCCTTCAAGGTCAACCGTTTTTCTCATTTTTTTTACACAGGTCATTAAGTGAAGAACTGTACTGCATTTAATGAAAATGAAAATTTTGTATTAAGTTTTGACCATACTTTTCACAAATATATGTAGGTGATACGAAGTTCACCGGGTCGTCTAGTTATAAATAAATAAAACTTAATATCTGATTGCTTCTTATGTAAATAATTATTGAATTTTATTTGCAATTTCAAATGTCTTTCAATTATTTTTAACAAACAATTAATACTTAATATTCAATGACTATGGAAATAAAAAGTTATTAATATTCATTTATAATTTTGAATAATTTCCAATTTTTTTCTATAAATAAATAAAACTTAATATAAAACTTCTATTTTCTTGACTTTACCAATAATTTGTACAATTAAAATTAGTAAAGAAGTTGAATTTTTGCTAGCCTTATAGTATTAACATAATGTTAGTCGTCAGGACTATCGGGAGATTGCAGTGGTAATGGAATTAATAAATCGTATGCTAATCTAAATTTGTAATAATTTGACATATAATAGTTTTAGTCGAGTTGAGAAGTGAGTTTTCTGCGAAAAATAGTTACAATTCTCTTAAAAATATGGCAACTGGTGCATTGGATTCAGAATTTAATTCTGTTTCAGCTCCGTCTTGTAGTTAGAAATTCAAAAATTTCAAAAATATTTGGAATTTGAATAATGATCCTAAAAGAGGAGAAAATTTTTGTAAAATAAGTTGCAACTCCCGGAGTTGTAGCTCCAATAAGTTGAAAATTGGGCTCCGCACGGCCGTTCCGATGCCTAGGCGTCGCCGCTTATCAAAGTATGCAACAAAAAATAATTTTTTTATAACATTCAATATTAATTTGAAAATCTGAATAAATTATAGTGTCATCTAGACACTTGAAGGAATATAGCCCCGCGAAAAGAAATTTTAGCTTAATTTCATTTTGAGTAATTTAATTGTTAATCAACTAATTTTCCGTAGACTTGAGTTTTCATAAAATTTCTTATGAAAATTTAAAAAATGTGTCTATAAATTTTTCTTCTTTCAGGAGCTCTTGTTAAATAAATAATCAAAAAGATTTCGTCGTAAAAGTTAATAAAAGTATATTTTTCAAAAATATAATCATGTAATATAAAATATAATACAATAATATAATACAATAATACAAAAATATAATACAATAATATAATAATATAATCCCTCACGGTTTCAGAATCACCGTGAAAACACTTTCCCATTCGTACACGGTGTATTCACAGTATTTTCTCGATGAATTCTCGATGTTTACACATCAAATTCACGGTGATTATACAACCCTTATTTACAGTCCTAACATAGTGAATTCATGGTAAGTTCATAGTGATAACACGGTTTGCCAAGACTGGCTTGCCATAGGATCCCTCAAGAAAAAAATTTATAATTACAATATAACAAAAATATATTTCATTTTATACTTTCACGGAGCTTCTTTATTATCGATTGAAGGCCTTTACCCCGACGATGGTTAATTATCGATGGATCACAGGGCGCTGTGATCTAAGATGCTCGTGGAGTGAAAATTTGATAAAATAAGTTCTGGGACCTAGAGTGGAAGTGCTTCGAGAGTGGAGATAATCTCACACCGAGGAATAGTGAAGTTGTCGCACTGAGGAAAGACATTGTGAAGCCGGAGCTCAACAAAGCTGACACGGAAATCTACAAATACAAGATTAATAAATATCGCCAAAAAGTCCCGAAAAGCAGCGCAAATATCCAATTTTAGCACTCGTCCAGAGCAGTGGAGATTGTTGTATCAGATACACCGAGACGCCAGGCGTGTTGAAAAAAAACAACAACGAAAATCGGCGAGAATTTACAACAATCCCAGGTACCAAAAGTTAACCTCTGTATAAAATTTTGCGTTGCTGAAGAAAACACTCGGCACCAGCCCGGTTCCGTCTTCCAATCACTACATTGATTAATTAATTGATTATCTGAATTTAATTAAGAACTAAATTTATAAGTTGAGGTTAAGAATTATTAAATTAAAGTTTAAATCAAACAGTAAATTTCCGAAATTCGAAATAATTTAAAATTAACATTAACAGAGGTTAAATTTAAAATTAAATTCACAAATTAAAATATTCAATAATTTAAGATAAAATTCACAAAATTATAATTATTAGTTAATGTCAAAATTAAGTTAAGTCAAGTTAAAAGTCAAAAGTGAAATAAAATCTGTTAATTAAATTTTAAGACAATTCAAAATTAAAATAAAATTAACGTAAAATATCATTGAAGTTAAAATTTAATTAATAATTAAAATCAACCTCTAAATCAATTCTAAGAGTTAAAATTGGAGTTAATAATCAAAATTAATCTTGAATCTCTAAAAACTAAAGTAAAAATTAATAATTGAAATCAATCTTCGAAATTTATATTAAGTTATCAATCAGAAAATTCAAATTACGAAATTCTAAAAGTAAAAATTATCAGTAAATTAAAATTGTTCAAGACTTCGATAAATAAGTTTTCCAAATTCCAGTCGATAATTATCGAGATAATTAGCATAAAATTTTGGCCTTGGGAAATTTAGCCAAGCTAATAGTTGAGTCTCAAATCTATTCTGGAATTCAGAAGGGACGCTAAGCCGATTATTCAGGCAGATTGAATTTGATTTTTAATCATTTTGAATACTCTCTAATTCTTCAAATCCTTTTTAATACTATCATTTTTGATTATTTTTTCTAGTAAGGGATTAAATTAATCAGAATTTTTTGGTTGAAAAAAGCCGCTGTGATATTTTAATAAAAATAAGACACCAGAATTTTAAAATTAATTATTTATCGAAGTCATGGTTAGGAACCAGGGAATTTGATTCCCAGGAAGGTATATCATAAAGTGCGTTGCGAATTTTAAAAATGATTGTTAATTAGAATCAAGTGTGTTATTTTAGATAGATTTATTTTATTAAAAAGGATGTGTGTGTGAGGAATCAATTTACATTATATACTCGTCGTTTACGGACTGTCGAGGAGGTTAGTATTAGCAGGTTGTCAACTAGTTTCATGGTATCCTCCTCTGTCCTAGTCGACTTCAGGTTCCTTAGTATTTTCACATAAAAAAAATTATAATTCGGATATATTTTGAATATATTTTGCAGCTTATATTTTTCATATAAAGTGAGTTTATTTCTCACATATTCCGATTATGTTTCATAATTAATATTTATTATATAAATAAATCTATTGATAATATATTTTACTTTTATTTGAAATATATTTCTCATGTACCAAAAACGGCCAAAAGTTCAGTAAACAAAATGTAATTTACTCACATTTGAAATATACTTGAAATATATATGAGTATATTTTGAATGCAGTTCAAATATATTTCACATATATTTTGTGCATAAAATGAAATATGTTTTTTTTTTATATTCTATTTATAAGTTTTTTTTTTTGTGGAGAATGCCCAAGAAAACCTAGCATTAGGTCAAGACTAGTTCGCCATAGAATGGCCGAAGCAAGAGATCCCAGCGTTGGGCCAAGACTGGGTAACCTAGCCTTGGCCACTTAATGGAAAATCCAAAGTTAATTGATCATTAAGAAATAGAATTTTAAACAATAAATATTTATTGGATAACGAATATTTGTTAGCAGATGCTAAAATGATGTGAAAATTTATTATTTAACTATGACAATTGCATAGCGTCCAAATTGATATGGTCTTAAAAAGATTAAAATATAATAATTTACAGTTAAATTTTTAATGCACAAAACAGACAGAAAATGCACCAAATCTAAAGTGATATAAGAACTTGACTCTTGTATTTTTTTAACTAATAAATATTTGTAAAAAATAGTTACTTTCTATCAAAACACAATATTAAATCACGTAAATTGTATAAATAATCAACTGTCACACTTCGTCACCTTATTGATTTAGTTTATTAGAATGATGAAATGTGCATTAACTCATCGGCCGTTCGGCGTAGGGGTTAGTTATCGGTCTGGCAAATACATGGCTCGGGTTCGAATCTCGGTTAGAACAGATTGCGATTTTCACTTTATTTCTATAATTTGCGAAAGTTAGGTCAAAATTAAGAGGCACCGGTCTGAACTTGCGTTAAGTCTACATTAAAAATAAAATTAAAAAAACAACACTTAAAAATTGTTTTTTTATCATTCTTTATCAAATTGTGAATACACTATAAGTGTACGATTAATTTGTTGTGTTAATATCGCGAATTTACTGCATTTTTTTTCTGAAATCACAGTCAATTCATTGTGTAGAGACTATAATTCCATTGTGAAAACACTGTGAATTTATTGTGAAATCATTATGATTTTACTGTAAATTTATTGTGAAACCACTGTGTACAAATGAGACAAATGCACAGTGTAAGCACAGTGAAATCACACAGCTTACACGGAATTTTCACTGTGATTCTAAAACCGCGAGGGTTGTTGATGGTCCTGAAAGAGCTTGGAACTCCAGGATCAAACAAAATCATTATCTATCAATCTATCTATCACAGAAAGTAATTAATATATAACTTGAAATTCACAATATATTCTAATGTATTGGAATTATCCGAAGAACCCAGAATATGCAACTTAATTATTAATTGCGAGAATTAGAAAACAATTCAATGTCTTATATTTATTTCAATTTGCTTGAAACTTCAAAAAAAGTTTTTCAGCATATCTATGGGGTATTCCTTGCCAAACGAACACTTTTGAACCCGATCCCTTTCAATCTGGCCAAAATTTTCCATTCTTTTTTACCCTTTAAAAAAAAATTTTTTTCAAATTCTTTTATCCAACCCAAAGAAGGTATAAATTTTTTAAAAATAACAGCATTTTTTTTCAAATAGTCATGAGTTTTTCAAAAATTGACCTTTTTGTATCTTTTTTTTAAATTTTTGTTATAAAATGGATTTTTCGAAAAAATAAACAAAAAAAATTCAACATGATCAACTCTATGAAATCATTGCTTTGTATTTTTTTTTCTGAGAATCGTTGTTTGATTAGTTAGTTCACCATTTCTTATTTTTGTATTTTATACTGGTAAACAATGTACAAGCCAAACTGACTTTCAACTTGGATTCAGCGCATGACAATAATTTTGAATAATACTTGATCTACCTCAAAAAATTTTTTTTCATTTACATAATTACAATCTTTCACAGTTTTTATGCGATTTTCAGAGGTAATTCACTGGAGGATCTCACAACTTAATGAACTTGAGATTTTGATTCTACACATCGAAATAAATCAGAACCATAACAGATTTACTTCGAAAAAAATTTTTTCGCTTGCATAACTTCATTTTATCGTAATTTTAGCTGTTTTGAGAGGCTTACTGCAACTTACTCAAAATTAATTAAAGAAGCAATTGGTTAGAAATAAGAATAAGAAAGAAAATAAAAAGACATAAGAATGCGATAAAAAGATTCTTTCAACAACAGCTTTTATTTAACTATGGAATATAGAAATAAACTAAACAGAAAAAAGTAAATTCACAAGACAACAAATGAAAGTTTAGGCGCTCATCCGACATTAAGCGTAACGAGTTATAGTAACACAAAAAAAAAGAAAGCAAAGAGAGCAAATCAGATTCAATATCTGATAACCGTTCGAGCTTCGATTTGTCGTCTTATGAATTTATTTTTTACTTTTTAGATTATTAAAAGTAAATAAATAAAAGCTTTTCTTCATCAATTTTTTTATCACAATTTTATTTGCAACTTATAAGTCTTTCGAAATCTTATAATCAATATTCATTCCAGAATTTGTCAATATTTCTAAAGTTTTCCTTTGGTGCCGTGCTCAAGTAAACCTAATGATACGGGATCTCCATGATCGGCGCTACCGATGAGGTAGATTCCCTCCTTGTGGATTTTATTGTTATCATTTGGAAGGGCGATACAACAAGTGTCCTAGCAGCTGAAAATCTTATTCCTTGAATCCTGGTCGTCGAGGCAGGGATACCAGAAATTTTGTTTTGAAAATATGTGTTGTCATCGAATCTGGACATGTGTACAAAATTTTATCTCGATATCTCCAGTAGAAGTGGGCAAAAAATTTATTGCAAGATTTTAAGGCATGGAAGTGAAGTTAAATAAAAGCTTTCAATTAAAATGGAATTTGTTGTAATTGTACGTTTTCGCGTGGAAAACCTCATATATTTGTTGAATGCATCAAATATATAATTTCCATCAAAGTCAATTTTTAATTTAAATGATATTATTTTCGATAAATAAATAATTGAATCAATATAAAAAAATATAATTGTCGCTGATTTAAGTTTAAGGAATCAATTCACACTCTTACATTTATTGTTGCAATCATAATAAAACGAGAATTTTACGATACTCGACAATAGACTAGCTCTTAACCATTTTTTTCGCAGAAATTAGAGAAGAACCAACATTATCGAAGAATAAAGCTTTCGAAATCATACTATCCTTCTAATCTAGCTATTTTTTGATATTATAAGAATACATACGGGGAATTCTATGTCAAATCGACCACTTTTGAACTCGAGCCCTTTAGATTTAGCTGAAACTTTATCATTCTTTTCTACCCTTTGAAAAACATTTTTGAGAATTTTTTCAAATTTTTGTGTCCAACCCAAAGAAAGTTATTCCTCAAAAAAAACTTCAATTAATTTGACAACTATCCCCGCTAATCCCGGAGTGGGCTGATTTTTTTTATATTTTTTTTTATTTATTTAAAAAAATATTATCAAATTTTCAAAAATCGAAAAAATTTTTTTCCCGTAAACTTTATTTCTATCATAAAATAAATATAATTCAACGATTTTATGATATAATTCTCAATTTCCAGATTTAATTTACGAATATAATCACCGAGATTCAAATTTTAACCTATCAGTAAGGTCGATAAACTAGGAGAGGACAATTATAGACTTATCTATAGTCAGTATACTAGAAACTATACGCTAGTGTGTATCGATTTATGAATACGGTTTTTTCATACCGTCTTATACACAACCTGTAAATTTCTGTTAATCTTTTGTGCGATCAAGTGTCTAGTGAAAGATAGTTGATATTACATTTGCTAAATAAATAAATAATTATTATAGTTTATGAAGACTATTTTGATTTGGTGTTATTTGAAAAGCTAATTGTTTTCTTCTATCTAAATTGATTGGAAGATTTTTATGAAGACATAATGGCATCAATAAAGCAATTCGATCGATGTTGTAATCCATTTAAGTTGGAATCACATTTAAGAAAAATGGGTTTACGTCCAGCAACTGACAGTATGAAAGTTACGTTAGGATTAGGTGGAAATTATTTGTTATGCAGTTTTTGTCGAAAAGAAGCTTCAAAATCAGTAAAGGAACAAACAAATACTAGTGGTGATCCTAATGTTGATGCAAGTGACCATGAAGATGATTCGAGTGACAACAATGAGAACAATGATGGTGCTGACAGTGATAGTAACACAACTGCCACGGATCTCCCGTTATCCTTATCATTCCGTAAGTTTTTTAAAATTATTCATACATTACTTAAATACATTCCTAGCAACTACATGTTTCATCACTGATAAAAAATTTATGTTGACTCAAGAGATATTTTCTTGATCTAAGAATATATTTTGGAAGACAAATGATTATTTTGCTTTAAGAATTTCTTGTCTTGATTTAGATTTTCTTGGCTTAAGAGCTATATTATCTTCAATCGATACATTTAGTTTTTCAACTAAAATAACATTATCGTTTAAAAAACTTAAAATAGTTCATCAAAGTATATTTCAAAAACACAATAGTCTTTAATTTTTATACCGAAAAAAAATTATTTCTTGGAAATAACTAAATTAATGACTCAAAAAAAAGCCATTCTTAACATAGATCGGTAACATCTTGAATCAATGTTATCCCCTATCTTGAACCAAGAGACAAAAATTCTTGAAAGAAATATATCTATATCTAGTTTCAAGAGCTCAAATTTTGAAGAAAAAAAGTTTCATGAATCAAGATTGTTCTTTTATCAGTAATTGTTTTTTTAAGGTTCGTTGTCGTTTAATAGCGAACCCAAAAATTCACAATCAAGCTCAGCATCTCAAGTTAGCGCTGAAACTCAATTACCCTTTATAAACGATGCATTGCAACTGTTGAATCAATCGCCGATTCCTTAAAAAAAAATTGAATGATTATCAATTTTTAAATAATAAAATATATCAGATATCTGACAGCTTAAAAAAAATTTTGCTCTCAGCTGCCGATGAAGGATCGATCGACGACGATGGTGAAAATTTTCGCTCCTTAATTAAAATGCTGCATGGCAAATTCAATGATAAAGAAACGGATAAGTCTCTGAAAATAAAAATTTTAACATTGTTACCTGACAAATGGAGTGAAAAACGTATTTGTGAAACTATGAATACATCACGACATTTAACAAGGGTAGCAAAAAAGTTGGTTGAAGAACAGGGTCTATTTTCAACACCTGAATCGAAATTAGGTAGGTATAGCGTAAAATTAATGTTTCTGGAACGTCTGAAAACTGAATTACTTAACATTTTTTGTATAAGGAGGACAATTACTCATCAAATGTTATTAAAAATTGAGAATTTTCACAACGATGATGAGTATAGTGCTTTGATGCCCGATATGAAAGACTTTGTTTCAGTTGGAAATAATGACGGTAATCGAGTACACTTCCAAAAACGGCTTGTTCTGTCTAACTTAAAAGAACTATACCAATGTTTTCGTGAAATAAACCCAACAGAGAAAATTGGATGTTCGAAATTCGCTTCTTTACGACCAAAACATTGTGTGTTAGCAGGAGCAAGTGGAACAAACACCATCTGTGCATGTACGATCCATCAAAACTTTAAGTTAATGATGCTTGGTAATTATCAAATTAATTAATAATCATAAGTGTGTGAATTTTCTGTTTATTTAATAACTTTTCTTTTAGGTGCAAATCTTCATTCTTTAACAATAAATACATAAAAGCCCATGAAACGTTATAGTGATTGTTTGGACATGATAATTTGTGAGACTTCATCGGTGCCATGTTATTTGGGTAGATGTAACAACTGTCCAGGGGTAGATGAGTTGAGTAACATTCTACTAACATGTTTTGAGAATCAGGAGATCGAGAATATTACGTATAAGTATTAGATATCAAAACCGAGAAGTAGTTTGGAAACTTTTATCAAGCCTACAGAAGAATTTGTTGAAAACTTTTGCAGTGAACTAAAAGTTCTTGTAACGGAGTACACGGAGCCTTCTTTATCCAGAGAAGGTCTCCGACCCGTGCCCGTTAGTTATCGACCGATTTCCCAGGGCACTGTGCTCCGAAGTACTCGCGCCAATAGTTGTAAGCTAGTGAGTAAGTCCCCGAGGTGGTAGCGCCGGCGCCGAGAGAGAGAGTGGGGAAGACAGAGTGAAGAAGAAACGAACCAACAAATTTTGGTAAAATTTATTGTGATCGAACGATCAAACGAAACACATCGCAAAAAGTTCTAAGCAGGTAATTATTCTTTATTCGCTCGCTCTAGTGGAACGGGCCGATAAAACTTGATAAATTTAATGCGTGCTAGACCTATAAGTCAGCTCGCTTAAGTTTGTTTAATTCGCAATATATACTAATGCCAATTTGCCGTTCTAGGAAAAATTATTATCTGAAGAGAACGTGACGCGACGGGGTGATCCAGGACTTTGCCGCCAAAGTAACATCTCACTGAGGATAAATTTTATAAGGAGACGAAAATCCTGGAGACGCAGCGTCAAGAGACTGCGAACGAGATTTATAATTTATAACAAAATTTATAAAGAAACTCCACGTACAATGAACATGTCTAAATAAATTCTCGGTGAAGCGGCATCAGCCAGGCCTTATGTCGGCTGAAGGTCATCGCCATTTCGCGTTCGGTCACAATCGTTAGTTTACCAAAATTTAAGTAATTACTTTTAACAAAATTTAAGCATCAAAGTTTTACCAAAATTTAAGTAATTAATTTAACAAAGTTTAAGAATTAATTTAGCCGAATATTAGGAATCAACTCACAAAATGTTTCAGGTTAAAATTAAGAGTAAATTGAAGAACAAGTCGACAATAAAATACTAAATATTTAATTAATAATACCAGGAATTATTTCGGGTTATTAATTAAACACGTAGGCAGAGTCTGGATTAATCTTACTAGGAATTATTTCAGTTTGTTAATTCATGATTTTGGTGTCACGTGAAAATTTGATCTCTGGTAATTGAGTTTAAGTAAAATCAGTTAATGTTGTGTCCATTAAAATCATTGAAACAATTTCAGTAAAATATTTTAGTAAAATTGTCAGAAGTAAAATTAGTTAAATTCATCATAAATAATTTGGAACAAATTTGGATTGTGTAAAATAAAACAAAAGTAAAATTAGAATCAGAAAATAATTGTTAAAATCATTTAGATAAAAGGAGAAAATAAACCACTTGAAAATTTCACTGGAAGAAAAACCGACAAAAGTTTGGGAGAGGGTCAGCCATCTTGTCTCGCGCTAAAACGCTGAGTAAAGGACATACAAGGTTGAGACTAAAACCTCAATGCTTTTTAAAATAACATATAATTCCCAAAATTAAAATAAAATAAATTCGAAGTTTCGTACAACACAAAGAAAGTAATTTAGTCGAAATAAAATAAACTCAGTATTTAGAGACAAATAAAATAATTTAGTCAAAATTAAATAAAATAAAATCAGTTGACAAATTCTTAATTCGGAGATTAAAATTAAATAAATTAATTCGTAAACTCTGACAAAATAATTTGGGCAAAAAGAAAACAATTTGAGTAAAATAAATTTATGAAAATTCAGCAAAAATGAAATTTGAAGAAAAGAATTCATAATATGAAACTAAATCAATTTTAATTGAAATCATCAAGCAAAATCAAATTATAAAATTTGGCGAAATGAAAATCGACAAAGAAAAATAAATTTGTAAAACGATCCGGAGTAACAAATATTTTGTCGGCAGATTATTAAGACCTCTGTCGTCAAATTTTAATCTATTAATAGGTATTGAGAAAGATGACTTTGACGCCACCTGCCGGGAAAGAAAATAAACCACTTGAAAATTTCACTGGAAGAAAAACCGACAAAAGTTTGGGAGAGGGTCAGCCATCTTGTCTCGCGCTAAAACGCTGAGTAAAGGACATACAAGGTTGAGACTAAAACCTCAATGCTTTTTAAAATAACATATAATTCCCAAAATTAAAATAAAATAAATTCGAAGTTTCGTACAACACAAAGAAAGTAATTTAGTCGAAATAAAATAAACTCAGTATTTAGAGACAAATAAAATAATTTAGTCAAAATTAAATAAAATAAAATCAGTTGACAAATTCTTAATGCGGAGATTAAAATTAAATAAATTAATTCGTAAACTCTGACAAAATAATTTGGGCAAAAAGAAAACAATTTGAGTAAAATAAATTTATGAAAATTCAGCAAAAATGAAATTTGAAGAAAAGAATTCATAATATGAAACTAAATCAATTTTAATTGAAATCATCAAGCAAAATCAAATTATAAAATTTGGCGAAATGAAAATCGACAAAGAAAAATAAATTTGTAAAACGATCCGGAGTAACAAATATTTTGTCGGCAGATTATTAAGACCTCTGTCGTCAAATTTTAATCTATTAATAGGTATTGAGAAAGATGACTTTGACGCCACCTGCCGGGAAAAATGTAAAGCAAAGTGGTGGTAAGTGCTATACAAAACAATAACAAATTTATTAAATAAATTTTTTTTTTTAATCTAATTGAAATAAATTTTGATAATGTCTTCGTCAAAAGTTTCTTGCTGTATCCGTGGCTGTTCTAATATGCCATATAAAAACAAAAATCAAAATACAAGTGTTAAATTTTATCGTTTCCCTGCAAGTACTCTGAACTCAGCGTAGATAACCCTTAAACGTCAACAATGGATAAATGCAGTGAAAAACTATGTGTAAGTAAAAATTATTTTAATAAAAAAATTAAATTAATCACGATCAAATTTAAAAGACTAAGTAATATGAAATAGAATATTAAATTATGCAATGATTATTTTGTAAAGT
This sequence comes from Cotesia vestalis, assembly GCA_000956155.1. Lineage (NCBI taxonomy): Eukaryota > Metazoa > Arthropoda > Insecta > Hymenoptera > Braconidae > Cotesia > Cotesia vestalis. Next base: position 42,951 of record JZSA01002113.1, read on the forward strand.
AAATAAAAATTTAATAAGGAAAAATAAAATTAAAAATAATTTTTTTTCAGGAACTATCCAAATGATTGGGAACCAAACTTAAAATACTCGGATTTGTAGTGCTCATTTTGTTAATAATCAAAAGTCAGAACCTCCTCGGCATCCTTCATACATACCAACAATTTTTCCTGGTAAAGTAAATATCAAAAAATCTACTCAAGCATTTGAACGTTTCGAACGATTACGACAACGAAATTTACGAAGTGAAATGAATATCATTAATAATAAAATTAATAGTACTAATAATAATGATATAAGTGAAATTGAAATTCAAGATGATAATAATTGGGTCGATGCTGAAACACAAAGTGTAGAAGATCATTGTGTATTTGATAGTACTCCACAAAAAACAACTCGTAGCATTACATATCAAAATTATGAAATTGTTGATGAAAGTGTTTTTAGGTAAACATAAATATTTTTTTTGCAACATAAATTCCTGTGATGGTGTATCTACTGCAGAAGTACAAGTGAACATTCCAATTAAAAAGACAGCTGAAAGAATTTGTGATGTTAATCTGCCGTCTTTACGAAAGAACGTTGAAGATGTTGGGTGTGATCCAATTACTTCAGATTCTATTAAATCTGATTGTCAAGGTTTTCATGGAATTACTTCTATTCATGATGACCAATCCTTAAGCAGTTTAACCGGTGTTAATTTTTCAATATTTACATTTTTACCCGATGAAAAAAGTTTTTGTCTAATTATATATGATTATATATGTTCATATATATGATCATATATGATTACATATAATCATATATGAAGTTATATATAATCATGCATGATTATATATGGGGTCATACATAATTATATATAATTATATATGCCCCCATATATAATTAGATCTGATCATACCTGGCTGTTATAAGCCCATATATAAATCTATATATTAGTCTAGTCAACAAGTTCAAAAACGTGAAAAATAGAGATAAAGGTCCTAAAAATATGAGCGATGGCTCATTCGATTCGGAATCACCTCTAGAAAAATGTTTTTGAAGGATTTTGGTGCAGGTAAAAAATTGCAATTGTTATTAACAAAATAAGATGGAAAAAAAACGATATTTCGTTTTTTGTTAATAACTCGAAAAATATTAATATTTAAGCAATTTTGAAAAAAGCCCGTTAAAGAGGAGAAAATTTCCAAGAAAAAAGTCCGTACTCCCGGAACTCTATCTCCATTATTTATAATTTTAATTTGACGTTGAAAATAGGGCTCCGCGCGGCTGTTACGGCATGCGCGCGCCGCCGCTAAAGAGAGCTCAGCAATAAAAATAATTTTTTTATAACATAAAATGTGATTTTAAAAATTTGAAAAAATTCTAGTATCTTCTTAACACTTGAAAGAATCGAGCCGCGAAGAAAAAAAAGTTTAATCACCATTTTTGAAAAAGTTATCTAATTGTTAACTAACAAATTTTTTCCCAATCTCCGTTGGCATAAACAATGGGATAAAAGGTATAAATAATTGGCCTATAAATTTTAAACTTCGTGGAGCCCTTTTGATATATACACACACACACACACACACACACACACACACACACACACACACACACACACACACACACACACACACACACACACACACACACACACACACACACACACACACACACACACACACACACACACACACACACACACACACACACACACACACACACACACACACACACACACACACACACACACACACACACACACACACACACACACACACACACACACACACACACACACACACACACACACACACACACACACACACACACACACACACACACACACACACACACACACACACACACACACACACACACACACACACACACACACACACACACACACACACACACACACACACACACACACACACACACACACACACACACACACACACACACACACACACACACACACACACACACACACACACACACACACACACACACACACACACACACACACACACACACACACACACACACACACACACACACACACACACACACACACACACACACACACACACACACACACACACACACACACACACACACACACACACACACACACACACACACACACACACACACACACACACACACACACACACACACACACACACACACACACACACACACACACACACACACACACACACACACACACACACACACACACACACACACACACACACACACACACACACACACACACACACACACACACACACACACACACACACACACACACACACACACACACACACACACACACACACACACACACACACACACACACACACACACACACACACACACACACACACACACACACACACACACACACACACACACACACACACACACACACACACACACACACACACACACACACACACACACACACACACACACACACACACACACACACACACACACACACACACACACACACACACACACACACACACACACACACACACACACACACACACACACACACACACACACACACACACACACACACACACACACACACACACACACACACACACACACACACACACACACACACACACACACACACACACACACACACACACACACACACACACACACACACACACACACACACACACACACACACACACACACACACACACACACACACACACACACACACACACACACACACACACACACACACACACACACACACACACACACACACACACACACACACACACACACACACACACACACACACACACACACACACACACACACACACACACACACACACACACACACACACACACACACACACACACACACACACACACACACACACACACACACACACACACACACACACACACACACACACACACACACACACACACACACACACACACACACACACACACACACACACACACACACACACACACACACACACACACACACACACACACACACACACACACACACACACACACACACACACACACACACACACACACACACACACACACACACACACACACACACACACACACACACACACACACACACACACACACACACACACACACACACACACACACACACACACACACACACACACACACACACACACACACACACACACACACACACACACACACACACACACACACACACACACACACACACACACACACACACACACACACACACACACACACACACACACACACACACACACACACACACACACACACACACACACACACACACACACACACACACACACACACACACACACACACACACACACACACACACACACACACACACACACACACACACACACACACACACACACACACACACACACACACACACACACACACACACACACACACACACACACACACACACACACACACACACACACACACACACACACACACACACACACACACACACACACACACACACACACACACACACACACACACACACACACACACACACACACACACACACACACACACACACACACACACACACACACACACACACACACACACACACACACACACACACACACACACACACACACACACACACACACACACACACACACACACACACACACACACACACACACACACACACACACACACACACACACACACACACACACACACACACACACACACACACACACACACACACACACACACACACACACACACACACACACACACACACACACACACACACACACACACACACACACACACACACACACACACACACACACACACACACACACACACACACACACACACACACACACACACACACACACACACACACACACACACACACACACACACACACACACACACACACACACACACACACACACACACACACACACACACACACACACACACACACACACACACACACACACACACACACACACACACACACACACACACACACACACACACACACACACACACACACACACACACACACACACACACACACACACACACACACACACACACACACACACACACACACACACACACACACACACACACACACACACACACACACACACACACACACACACACACACACACACACACACACACACACACACACACACACACACACACACACACACACACACACACACACACACACACACACACACACACACACACACACACACACACACACACACACACACACACACACACACACACACACACACACACACACACACACACACAGTGACACCCTCTCAGGAATAGTCAGGGAAGCTTCCTAGGACCTCAAAACGTCGAGATCCGATGAAAACTCCATTTTTTCAAAACGGGGTAAAACCAATAACTTCCCGATTTTTTGAAAATCATTGATGATTTGCGGTCAACTTGCGGTCAACTTCCGAATTTGTAATTGTTGGCGCCAAGTTGGCTACAAGTTTCTGTGAAAAAAGAGACCAATCTACTGCCGCAATATGTCGCTAAATTTCTTGAGAAACTTGTCGTCAACTTGGTGCGAAAGAGTTTCGAAAGCAATTTTTGTCGACAACTTGGTGAACAAGTTGACACCAACCGAGTTACTTTCCAAGAGTTGCCGCCAAGTTGGTGACAAGTTGCGGCAGTCGATTGTCAGAAAGTTGCGGCCAACTTGGCTATCAGGGTAGTTAGTATTAGATAAATCGGCTGAAGATAATTGTTGGAAATTAAAATTTCTGCCTTACCGACTATAGATGAAAATTATATAAACTAAACAAAAATCTTATTTTGCAAATTGAAAAATGGAATAATTTTATCAAATTAGTGTATTGTCATCGGTCCTCGATAAATCTACAAAGTTTGAACGAAATTTGGCCGTTTAAAGTGGGTCAAAATCGCGCCCAAAGAAGTCGGTTACAAACAAACATACAAACATACAAGTGAAGCTAATAAAAAGCGTGTAAAAAATATTTTTCCAACAATTTTGCTGCATGAAGTGCTTCGTTGATGCTTGGTGGAGGCTCAGGGTCGTCTTTCTCATCTTCATCTTCCTCATCCACCTGCTGTTCCTCGGTATTTTTCACAGAATTCAAAATTTCTTCATCTGTCAATGAAACTGTTGTAACCAGACTGTCGTCAACTTATATGTAGGTTTGTAATTAGATAAATTTTTAGGGTCATTAAACTGTTCAGCCCAATTTCTTAAGGAAAGGTCTTCAAATCCAAACTCTGATTCGTGATCTATATCTTCACTTGTCGTACAAAGTCCAGCATGGCGAAAAGAGTTCTGAATCGATGTTGCTGTGACCTTTTCCCAGGCTTTTAAGCCTTAAACTTTAAATGTTTTTTCCTGTAATAACTTTTGAGACATTCAATAACACTCTGATCCATGGGCTGTAAAATACTTGTTGTGTTTGTTGGAAAAGTTGCAAATTATATATTCCGAAGATTAGATACGAGAGGGTGAGCAGAGCAGTTGCCAACAAGAAGCAGTATTTTTCGTCCCTTTAATTCGATATTCCATCTTCGCATAAATTTTTCTTATGAATTAAATAAGATTTCTCAGAAAAAACTCGTTTTTTCTGATAAATTAAGTGAATAAGAGCGTGGTATTCACGGGTGCAATGAGCTTGACAACACTAGAACTTTGTCAAAAACCAATTTGCGATTTAATTTTTTTTTGTTGTATTCCTGAGGATGTTTGTCAAAACCCTTGTCAAAATTGCGTGTCAAAATAATTCCGTTTCGATACAGTTAATTTTTTTCGACCGTCAGTTCGGTGACTTTTTCCGCGATTTCGGCAGCCATATACATTTTTTTCATAAAACAGGATTAAAATAACTATAAACAAGTAGAAACTATACATACATGATGGTTGAGAGCTGATTAGCTTTAGTTATAAGAGGTTTACACACACACACACACACACACACACAAGCATAAATCCGACCGAGCAACCTCCACGTGGTACGCTTTGGAAATTGGAAAAATTGAAATTTTTTTTTTTTTTCTTAAATTTCTTAAACACTAAATCGATTTGATAACTTTTTGATAACAATTTTTTATAACTTAAAAAAATCATTATAAACAAATGAAAAAACTTTAATAAACTTTTACAACGGAATCTTGTTCATTATTTATATAACAAGAGCTTCCAACAGAAAAAAAATTCATAGACACAATTTCTAAGTTTTTATAAAAGATTTTATTAAAACTCAAGTCTCCGAAAAATTTGTTAATTAACAATTAAATTACTCAAACAAAAATTAAGCTAAAAATTTTTTTTTTTGCGGGTTTACATTCCTTCAAGTATCTAGATGACATTATAATTTATTCAGATTTATAAATTAATATTGAATGTTTTAAAAAAATTATTTTGTGTTGCATACTTTGCTTGCCGGGGACGCTTAGGCTCCAAAACGGCCTTGCGGAGCCCAACTTTCAACATTAAGAGTGGTCTAACGATTTTTCGCAGAAAACTCACCTCTCGACTAGACTATACAGGAAATTCCAGATAGACTTTCATTATTTGAAATATGCAATTACTTTTACTATTTCAAGCTTTGTCGTGATAATTTATTTCAGTCATTGCAATATGCCAACAAACCTTGAACAAACTAACCAAATGACCTTGATAAATGATTTACATATGGAAGAACCAACTAATATGAAAGTAACGCCTGAGACGGTAGCTATTATCAATTTACGAAATAATTACAATTATTTTAGCCTCTTAGCCCTATAATGTTCGGCCTTAGGGCAAGAGCACTAGCCAGCGTTCAGCCAGCACTGAATTCCTGTGCGTAAATGCCTCGAGGAAAACGGTCACGCCGATCAGGTCGCTCGGTACATGAAGGTCGTCGTCGCTTGGCCCAGCCATTCTACTTGTCTTTGCCAACAATCAGCGACGAAACTCCATCTGAACCGCGAAAGGAAGTAGTGCGGAACGCGAAACCAGTAGTGCGAACAACTGCCGACAAGATATTAATCGAACCCCGAGTAAGGGTAGTTCGAACCGCCGAGAAAGACTCGGCCAAATCACCCACCAGCCAACGTCCAGCCGGTCAGTCCATCTTCATCAGCAACAACCGCCCTGCCTATTGGACGGACATCACCAGGGCTTGGAAGTTGGTTTTAGAAACTTTATTGACTATAAAAACAAAGATTCTCCAACACCAAGCGCCAAAAATTTGGCTGAATTAGCCGAAATTAAAAAAAAAAATATTTTCTCTTATATAAGAAATAACTTTTCTGATAATTAACGAGTATCTTCGGTCGTGAGGTTACGAGTTGAGCAAAACAATAGTTTTAAATATTTTAAAGTAAAATTTTTTTTTTTAATTTTAAATATTTTTGACAACAATGGCTCCACCGAAACCACTGACAGAGGCGGAACTCCACGAGTTAAGCGAGCGCTTAACTGTTTAATGTCGAGCACACAATCAAAAGTAAGCGGATATAGAGGCACGCAAATTATTACTCAAATCGCGACTCAACGACCTATCTATTAGAGAACAACGGGTTGCCGATACAGAAACCGAACTACGCGATCGCGAAGCTGCCTGTTCTAAGGCAGAAATCTCCCTAGGAGAACGGGAGTTGGCCATTACGGAACGCGAAATCGTGATTGAAAACGGTGACGGAACTGATAAACTACGTAAACGGGAAGCCGAGCTAGAACTTCGGGAGTCACAATTGATTAAAAATTCAAGTGAGGCAGCTGAACTTATTCAGCAAGCCCGAGCTATTCAAATCGAACGATTAAACAAACGCGAACGTGCCCTCTATGAACGCGAAAGTAAATTAGTAGAACGGGAACACGATTTGGTAAAATTTCAGGAAAAACTTGAGAGCTGGGAAAAGGAAATCGAAGCTCAGGATAACGAACCTCAAGCTACGGCGGAATCGCTTAGAAAATGCGCCTAGCAGCTCAAAGAGCAAAAACTTATCACACCGGAACCGCCTTCTGCAATCGAGATGCTGAAAAAAGAAGTCGCGCAACTTAATATCGATTGCCCCGAGGTAAAACGGAAGCTCACCCCGAAAGAAACTTCCGGAAACGCGAATATTACGATTATAGACGCCCTGTCTTATGTTTCCACCTTCGACGGTTCAAGCTCGGCAAAATCAGATTTCATAAGATCGTGAAAACGCGCTTGTTCAATGCTTCCGGAAAAAGCAGAGTCAATCTTTTTAATTTTAGTGCGCCAGAAATTTGAAGACGAAGCCCGAACGGCAGTGAAAAATATGGACTACTCTAATTTAAAAGAATTCGACTATTTAATGCGCGCAGTTTTTGACAGAAACTAATTAGTACCGCTAATCAGTATAACGCCGACATGGAAAATATAATAATGAAACAAGGCGAGAATATGGTCTCTTACGTAAATCGAGCTCCTACAATTTATCGGGATATCATGCACGCGGAAAATATAGAGCGCAGAAATTCGACCAATCAAGAAATTCAAAAGATAGACAAAGATTGTATATCCGCTTTCCTTAATGGCATCCCACCTATTCTTCAAATGCAATTGCGTCCGCACAAAAATTTAGAACCAACTTTTGCGTCTACTATTGAGGCATTCAAGGAAGCCGAATTAAACATAAAGCGTTTCAAAGCTCAGACAGCATCGGGTACTCAACCTGTCGCAACGGTTGCGCATATTCAAGATGATACTAAGATCAATACTAATAGCAAAAAAGCAAAAAACGGTAAAAGGTCGAAAAATAGTAAACGGGATCCTAGATGCGAATTTTGCGACGCGTACCGTCATACTGAAGAGGAATGCTGGAAAAAACTTATCCCGCCTTTCGCGGGTTTTAACGCGAGGAAAAACGGAAACGATCAGAAAAAGGCTAACAAGTCTTTTAATCGCGGAAACAAGAAATGAAGCAGATCTCCAAAATCAGAAGATAGAGGAAAAGGAAAATCTGGGGGAGAACCATACCTTTGCTGTGGAAAAACAAACCACGGTCTAGACAGCTGCATTGAATTCTCCGTTCTTATACAAACTCGTTTCGGATAGTCGGGAAACTCGACTCTCCTGGAGAAAAACTACGGGTTCCTCGGGAGTCCGGAAAATTCGAAAAACCCGCCGAAAAATGCGACGGGCCAATCATTGTCGCAACAGCAATAGTTAATTTACGAAAAGCAAATGTACCGGCAATATTAGTAAAGAGTACAGACATCGTAAATTTAACAACTATCATGCTCGATACGGGTTCAGAAGTTGATATAATAAAAATCGGTGCGCTTTGTTAACCGCAAACTATCGATAGAAACTCTAAATTATAACTTGCAACCATTAATGATGACCTAGTATACACGTTCGGAAAAATCTACGTAGAAGTATTCGGATACGATATTGAATTTAACGTCGTGGAAAATAATTTTCCTATGGTACACCCTGCCTTGAAAAATAAATTCGGATGATATTCACAAAATTGCTTTCTCCACGACGGATCAGCACTATGAATTTGTTCGAATGCCGTTTGGGTTGAAAAATGCCCCTCCGACATTCCAACGACTGATGAATAAGGTATTGATGGGCATGATGGGCAGAGGTGTGTTTGTCTATATGACATTATAGTTTACTCGAGAACTTTCGAGGAATATGTCGCTAAAACTTTAAAATTATATGTACGTCTGCGCCAAGCCGGTCTGCAATTACAGCCTGATAAATGTCAATTGTTCGGCAAGGAAATAAATTACTTAGGTCACATAATATCAGTAAATGGGGTCCAACCCGACCCGAAAAAAACTGACGCAGTGGAGAAATTTCCGATACTCAACACTCTTAAAAAAATCCGCGAGTTCCTCGGACTTACAGGATATTATAGAAGGTTCATCAACAATTACGCAAGAATTATCAAACCGTTAACTTCATTACTGCAGAAAGACGCCGTATTTGAATGGAAAGACAGTCAAATTGAGGCTTTCGAAACATTAAAAAGTAAATTAACAAAGTCACCTATCTTACAGTTTCCGGACTTTTCCCGCGAGTTCATAATAACGACAGATGCTTGTGATTATGGGATCGGGGCGTGTTTAAGTCGACGAGAAACTAACAAAGATAGACCCGTGTCAAACACATCGCGACTATTAAACTCCGCAGAACGAAATTATTCTACGATAGAAAAAGAAATGCTCGCGATAGTATACGCTGTTAATAAGTTTCGACCATACATTTACGGGAGCCAATTCACGTTAGTAACTGACCACCGACCCTTGACATGGGTGAATTCGGTAACGTCGCCAAACTCTCGCATAGTTAGATGGCGTTTAAGCATGGAAGATTACACTTATAAAGTCTTATACAAGCCAGGCCGAATAAATTCTAATGTGGACTCTTAATCACGTAATCCAGTCGATGAACCTGAGGAACTCGTACAGATAGCGCCGATTCGTCGCTAGAAAACCAAACGTTACCGTATCCACGCCGGAGGAATCGAGCGATGAGGATCCTACCGAAAATAGGAAACGCGCGCGGTGACCCTACAATCTATGGAGAAAAGCTCGAGCGCTTAATGATACGCCTGAAGAAAGTAGTAATTCGGAACCCGAAAACCGTAAAAAGACATCTCCGCCGGTTCGCTTTACATTCAAACCTCGACAGTGAGCTATACTAGCTCCAGTTCCTACTGCACAAACAATTCCAGACCCGAGCCAACCTCGGCCATCGAGAGTGCCTCAACCACAAATTATTTTTGATAAGGCTACAAATACAGCGGATGAGGCAGGGAGCAGGGTCCATCCGGATGGCGAAACTACGCAAACAGTCGACGAAGGCAAACGAACGGTACGCCCAATCGAGGATCAACCCACGACACCCAGGGAGCGTCCGCGTAACATGCCTTCTCTGTCATCAGATGACTCTACCTACAGGAAAGCGTCTGATGACCCTCCCACGGAAATCGAACATAGGGACATACACTTCTCGCAAAAATTAAGGGAACATAAAAAATTTTGAAATTTTTTGTCAATTTTCAACAGGCAGTAATTCAGTGAAAAATGGTCGCACAGGAAATAAAGAAAAGAAGCTCTTGAAGCTTGAAGACTAGTTTTCGAATTTTTTGGTTAAAAATTTTTTTGAGCACTGTCAGCCATGCAAATCTTCGATAGAGCACAAAGAAAAAATTTTCTGAATTTTTTGCATTTTTCTTTTCACTCTACGGGCATGGGAAAATTTTTTCGAGCTAGGCAAATATATAGGTCACATAGCTTGTTTATTCAGCTTTAATTTACTTTGGACGAGACTCTAAAACGACCTTTTGTCGACGAGATATCGAATTTTGAATGAAAAAGGATCCTTTTTCTCTCAACTGCCGATATCCCTGAAACTACTGGTCGCTCAGCGAGCGGACAAAGAGTTTCGTTTTCTGCAGAAAATTTTCTACAAAAATCTGTCATGATCAATTGGAAAAAAAATTTTTTTCCACTTTTAACTTTAGCGTGAAAAACAAGCGAAAAGGTGCGATTTTCCCTTTTTTTGGTTAATTGACCGTATCTTCGAAAATATTATGGGCAAAGCTTAGGTTAGAAGAAAATTCTCTCGTCTAATGTATCCTAAAGACCTCTTGAAATTTTCAGATCGATCAGTTCCGCGGTTTTCCTGAACCGATTGATTAAAATTTTCAAAAAATTAAGGGAACAAGATTTTGTTCCTTAAATTTGACCTAATCTTTTTCAAATTCAATCATTTTAATTTTTTTCCAACTTCTTACTCAATTTTGAGTTTTTTGAAGATTGAGTAACAAAAAAAAAAAATCCAAAAAAATTTTTTCAAAAATTTCGAAAATTTTTTTTTTCCGTTTTCAAGAAAATCAAAAGTTCTGACAAGAATTTTCGAAATTTTTGAAAATTAAAAAAAAATTTTTTTCATGATTGAAAATTTCTGTAAGATTTCCTTAAGAAGATGGCATACAGACGCCATTTTGGCGGAATTTTGAATTCAAAATCAATAAAATTTTGCCAAAGTTCCTAATCCAACTATTCAATAAAATATTATGAAACTTGACAAGAATACTCAGAAAGTAATTATTATCATTTTAATTCGTCAATTTTTCAAGTATCTCATGGAAAAAAAATGAGGATTCGCGGGTTTTTGCGTGTAAAACTGCCGTGGCTCAGGGTCTGTCAGTTAGCCATGAAAATAAAATTTTTCACAGAGAAATCACCTACGAACGTACAAGGAGGATGATCCTTGATATTGAATGATTATTTCTTTTGGTTTTTCATTTTTTTTAATTAATTAATAACGCAGATTACTTTGTTTATTTATAAAATCCAGTGAGGTTAGAATGAAAACCTTGTTTTCAACAGAACTCTGAAATTTCGATGCTTCCATATGATCTGTAGGAGGGCGCCATCAGTAAATTATTTTGTTGTCTTTTTCGTCGTTAGATGGCTTGCATCAAATGAATTTGGGAAAAACGCTTTCGAGTATTATTTACGCAGCTTGCAGTTCGGACAGTAACCTAAGATGCATGAATTTTTTTACTTGTGAAGTAAAATGTAGCCCGCAATACGCAATTTGATTTAGCGAAACAGTTGTGTTTTTGAAATAAAAAATTAGGAAAATTTATAAAATTAAACATTTGGAAAATTATTAAATTCAAGTGTTCTTTTTCTAAATTATCAATTTTTTTTTTCAATTACAAACATTTTTGTGTGTCTTGTGAATAATAAATATAATAGATAAATATATAAATAAGTAACGGAAAATTATTAACTTTAAAAATTGCACTTGTAGATTTTTTTATTTTCTAAACAAGTATTTTTTTTATTTTTTTTGAAAATGTTTAATTTACTATTATAGTAATTTTTTCAAAAATCGATCAATGCCTGCTAATTCAACTGTAATGTTAATTATTCGAAAGCGCGAGGTTCTCAAAAATAAAAAAAGAGAGCTCAAAGATTTCCTTACGTACCTTTTCTAGTAAAACATCTCATGACAAAGTTAATAATTACATTAATAATTATGAAAATGAATATAAAAAACTATAAAAAATTTGTTGATTTTACGTAAATAAATAAATAAATGAAAAAAATAAACTAACCAGCTCGATTATTTTCCAATTTATAATTTTTTTTTTACTTTACAAATAATTAAAAACTTAATACTTTTTCCTTTTTTCGCGTAACAACAATTTTTCTTCTTGTAAAAAAACTTACTCATAGTTATTCAAGAAATTATTTTTACTATTGAATATTTTTTTTAATCAACATAATATTTTAAATTGTAACCGCTGTTTTTAATACATTTATCTAGGCAACCGCTACTGTTATTTGATACCATTACCCAAAACAATAGATCGCGCGACAATAGATTCAGTTCAATCGCTATATCGAAGCGTGTCGCTGTACACGCATCTTATAGTATTTATCCTTTTATCATACATTATAATAATTTTTATTGCGCAATAAATGTATAGAGATTATTTGTCTGATTATAAATTTACCACGTTTGATATTTTGATAACTGTTGTGCTTTGATTTCACTACAAGTTGATCGTGAAATGCATTTTATGTGATTTGCGTGAAACACGTAAGTAGAAATAAATTTTAGACAACGTTGAATGTTAACCCTCACCCAAGTATAACTAACATCCCTATCAAGTGACTAAAAGAAACAACAAAAATATCATGAGCAACGATAATAACAATACCAACAGCATCAACAATAATAATGATGATAACAATGATATGAAGAAAAAAAAAATATCAACGGAAAAGACCTCGTCCACATTCAAGAAAATTTGCCTGGCGACAAAAGTAAGTTTTCATTAATTTAATTGATAATCTTTATTCATTTAGTTGGACTCTCCTCTCAATTAATAGTAAATAAAATGTGATTAAATTCGTTTTTCATTTTTTTAATAATTTCCATGAGCTTGTCAATATTTGAATGTTATAGGATAATATTGGGTGACATTTATTCTAATTTTTGGAAAGATGCTTTCATAATAGTAAATTAACAAACAATAAATTGATTTGATAAAAAAGAAATTTCCGATTAAAGAAGTTATGATTATTACAAAAAATTTCATCATTTTCAGACAATCTAGATAGTTTTCTTGACTTCTATACTTTTTATTTTGGCTGATAATTCGCGAATTCTTCGGAATGCCATTCTTTGTTATATATAATTTCTTGTTCAGGTTACATAACAATTATATTATTAAGTTACTTATTACATCTGTTGTTTCTCTAGCATTAAATAAATTAAATAATTTTTTATTTTATTATAGCCGCAAAAGGAGACGAGACGAATCGGCAGCTAAAGAGATCTCGTCGATTAATAATCAGGATCCTCAAGAAATGGCGACCCAGTCAGAAATCGCCGATGAAGAACTTGAAGAAATGATTGAAGAGTATTATTTACTTGACGACAGCGAGGAACCTAGCCAGACAGGTGATTTAGATATCAGCACAAATGCAATGGTAATATCTGATAATCTAAGAAATATTATTGATAACGATTCAGTTCCTGTTTGTCATGATACATCCAGTCAAGTACATTCTGTGACAACAGAAGAAGAGGGAGATCGAGAATTCCGACTTCTCGAAAGCTCTAAACTTGACGAATCTCGTAATAAAACTAAGACATTGCATGATAGTGACATAAGTTTGTATAGTTCAGCTACCTCTTCTCTCGAAAGTTCCAGTCAAGT